>BGNK01002145.1:60526-90948 GCA_003297005.1 Symbiodinium sp. clade A Y106 | reverse complement strand
CATTCCATTACATTTTATAATGCTTGCAAGAACATCGCACCATGATCAAGACTTGCATCAAACACGAAACTGTTTTAGAGCTTTGCAAGACTCATCATAAAGGCATTCTGTTTGCAAAAAGGGGGGTGTGTCATTGATTCATATTATATTATGTTCTAGTACGTTTTATCCTATTGTATTTTGTTTTTTTAAACTATAACCAATCCTGTTGAAGTATAAGACAGCAAGAACAGTAACAAGAACATTAACAGGACAATAACACAACCACAACGACAATCATGATAATAACAACAAGAACAACCACAACAACCATTACGACCACAACAACCACAACAACAGCAACAACAAGAGCAACAACAATAATAAGTATATTGATAATGACAATGGTCATAGCAACAGCAACAACAAGACCAGCAATAACAATAATATTAACAAGAACAATAGCATTAACAAGAACAGTAAGAATAACAACAACAGCACCAACGGCAACAACAACAGCAACAACAACCAAGGTAGCATAGGTTTTCCTCACGAAAATGTAGAGAAATAGCACGAAGTCCGTCCAAAATGTAAAGAAAGCAGTTTTTTCTCAACAAAACCCAAGGTAACGTGCGTTTTCCTAACGAAAACTTCAGGAAAACGGCACGAAAACCGTCGAATATGCAAGAAAACTTGGGTTTTCCCCCAGGAAAACCCAAGGTAACGTGCGTTTTCCTAACGAAAACCTCGCGAAAACCCTCCAATATGCAAGGAAAATAAGGTTTTTCCTAGGAAAACCCATCGAAATGTACGTTTTCCGAACGAAAACCTAAGGAAAAAGGCACGAAAACCGTCCAATATGCAAAGAAATTCAGGTTTTCCCTAGGAAAACCTAAGGAAATGTACGTTTTCCGAACGAAAACCTAGGGAAATAGCACTCTAGCAAACCCACCCAAGCCAAAAAAAAACAAATTCCCAAATTACTGCCAGACCCGTTTCCTAAAGGCTTGCTGCAAATAAAAACCACCAAAATTGCAATTTCCCCTATAGCTTGCTGCAAACACGCAACCCTGGAAATGGCACTTCCTCAATAGCTTGCCGCAAATCAAACTGAAACAAAGCTTGGCCAAACCTTCCAAAAAAAGGTTTGGCCAAACCTTCCAAAAAAAACCCGCCACCGACAAGACACACAGTGCCGATTGAAATGATAATTGCAGCGGCAGTACACTCAGTCTTAGAGAGGCAGGGGAGGACCTGTCAGATCGTTTTCCCAAGCCAAGGCATAAGGCATTTGGTGGAGAGCAGCATGCACCGGCTACCTCCACATATCCGAGCCGAAGTAAATCGTATCAAGAAGCAGCTCCCTCCTCCGGTTCTCATGCTTCCAGGCCGCAGTAATACAGGGGCCAAATTTTTCCAGTACTATTTTGGGGGTCCCTTATTATAATTATAGTAAGTGGGCCCCAAAACCCTTTTCTAATTATTGAGGCCCCTTGAAAATGCAGAGCGCTCTCTGACTGCTTAAAGCTTTCATCCTAACGACCTCACAACAGTCTCGCATGGAGGATCTTTCTCTCGTCTGCATGCTTGCGTGATGTCTCTATCGCGGTGTTTCTCCATGTCCAGCCTATCTCCTCTTCCCTTTTTGTTTGATGCAAAAAGCCGTACTTGCCAGTGCTGAATGCCACAAGGGATGGATTCGTCTTGTATTTAGTATCAGAACCACGTTCTGCCAAGGCATGGTGGAACGGGACCATCTCTCATGCTGTAGACGAACTCAGCTTGTGCAGCCTGACGGGCGGAAGTAGATCAACATTCTTTCGGTGCTTCTGGCATTCTTTGGCTTCCAGGTCAACTCTGGAGGGGATTCTTAATCCACTATTAAGGTAAGTGCAGCCAGAAGGAGTTTGGAAGACCCGATGCCAGAAGTGCTGGGAAGTAGTTCTTTCTTTCTCTGGAATGTCTTCGGGCAGATATAGCTGCCTAATTAATGAATTTCAATAACAACTGCAAGCGCAGCACGCCTCTCTGTGCTCGGTGCAAAGGTGTGGTTCCTTCAACGAACATGAGGGTAACTATAATTAAGCTATGCGGCTGGCACCTCCAAGAGTTCACTTTAGAATCCGAGCCGCAGAGAGCGAAGTTCTGCGACTGCCCCCTCCGTTATACGCCGAGTTTCAAGGACGTGGTGACAGTTGCTAGTTGCTGTCACTAAATACCTTCGTGACGATTTGCCAACTACAGAACCCGAACCGCGGAGAGCCTCGTCTTTTCCAGTGCCCGGACCACCGGACATGACGCAATCTGCGGCCGCGATATTGATTTCCCAGTTTGAATTTGCAAGTCTGGGGTCTCACACCCTGTTGCATGAGCTCAGAAACGCAGTCACACGTCGGTCAGCAAGATGGACGTTCACAGCTTCGTCCATGTTGCCAGACCAGCCTTTTCAATAATTGCGTGCAGATTGAGCCCTTGCTTTCGTTTTCAAAACGAGTGTCTGTCCAAAACAGGCCCTCGCAACATCTCTTCGTCTTTGCATGGCGCAGGGCTCTGGACATGAACTATCCATGAGCCGGCGAGCGAACGGAGTTTAGGGTTTTATTGAAGGTCTGTTTGTCTTACTGTTTGGATTTTTCTGCTGCAGACGAGAAAAGTGCCCGGCTGCGTTGCACCCTGCTTCAGTATGTCGGCTTGGGATGACATGGAGCAAACAGGGCAAGAACTTTGCAGCTGAGTTGCACCAGTTAACATTTCGGGCTCACGATGCCATGGTTTGGAGCGTAGACTTCTGCACGTTCAACCTCAGACCCTCTACTTGGAGGCCCTTTTGACTTAGTAAGTAGGGTTAGTAAGGTGGGTTATGGGGGATTATAATATGGTTTCTAGGGGATACTAAGTAGACTTACTAAGTCAAAAGGGCCTCCAAGNTACTTGGAGGCCCTTTTGACTTAGTAAGTAGGGTTAGTAAGGTGGGTTATGGGGGATTATAATATGGTTTCTAGGGGATACTAAGTAGACTTACTAAGTCAAAAGGGCCTCCAAGTACACTCTAAACTTACACAACCCGATGATTCCGGACGAAAAGAATCCTGAAACAAAAAGCAACTACACAGTTGTGGTGCTTCTGCCAAGTAGTACTCACTGTCGAAGCTCCCGCAATGGATCCATCCGAAAACCCTTGCAAAAGAACCCCTTAGGGTTCAGGGCTTGGGGCGTTTAGGGTTATGCGTTGGCCGCATGTTCGGCTTATCGAAGTGTGGGAAATATCCAAGAACCCCGCCACAAGACACTTCGCAAAACAAAGCATCGACAGGTATCGACGGTAACGTTGAGTGTTGAAGGTTTCGGCTTCAGGGACCTTTATGAAGATCTTCGCCCCCCAACCCTAAATCATAAGCCCTGATTTTGGGGTTGGTGCCTTTGAGACCAAAGTAAGCCTACACTCTCCATTGTAGTGCCAGTTTTAGCAAGTTGCATGCTTCAGGATCCTATAGGGTAGCCCCACTTAGCAACTACAACGGAGACTATAGGTCTTCAGGATGTGTAGTTCAAGCGGTTTCGGGTTCAGAGTTCAAATCTAAGCCAGCGCCTTTCTCAACACCCCAGGAGTGTAGAGGAGGCTTTGAAATTTCCTGCAGGCGCTTTATGTGGTACCATCTAGTAGCCCTGTAGAGGGGCTATACAACGGATGTTACCACCTGTCTCCATTGTAGTTCCTTCTTTGATTGACCAAATTGTGGTTGGGCTCCAATTATAACAACGAGAAAGGCAGCCGCAGAAGTACAGGGAAGCGCCCTTACTATACCGGATGAGCCCGATAAGCATCTAACCCTGCAACGTGTTACAGAGTACAAACCGTAGACCTGAAAGGCCCATGAGCTGACTAAGGAACAACCCTTAAACCCTAACCCTAGGTTCTTGTAACGCCCGCCGCTCCAAACCGGCAAGCTCATAAGAAGACACCTTTAACAGAGATATCCCTGTCTCCTAATTCACCGGGCCTGAGAAGGAGGTGTGTATGGCATAGCCCTGTTCACATGTTTGCTTGCGTGTTTCTTTTTGTTGACTCCTAAATGGGTCGTTTGGGTGTGGAATTTAGGAGTAGTGTTTAGTGTGTAGGGTTTGGGGCTTAGGATTGAGGCATTCCCGGACATCCTTCCCATTTCAATTTGCGGTTAGTGTGTGGTACAAGGAACCACGGAAAGCTCAAGTGCAGGGCCTGAGTATTGGGATCCTTCTATTTGCGGGTACACCATGTAGCAATGGCAGGATGGGTCTTTCAGAGTTCCAATGCAAGGCTTGGAGACTGTGTAGGAATCGACTCGTGCCGTCCGAGACCGAGGATTTGGGTTTGGGGGTTTTTAGGTTCTCGCATCTTGGATTGCAAGTTTGATCAATTCAGTTGTCAGTGTTGTTTGGTGATGGTAGCCTTAAGCCCCAGAGCTTTGGAATTTAGGGTTGACACCCCCGGAACCTTATAAGCCTCAACGGCAACAAGAGGGCAGCCCAGAACGCGCAGTCCGTGAGGTTGTCCACGACACCGCTGGCTCGCGCAACCTCGTGGTCACACATCCGGATCTTTCCGGGCTGTGTCTTTAGGTGTGTTGGAGCTGTGTGGCGTTTCCGGGATAATTGTCTTGGCTTGGGGTCCAACGAAGACTTGTAAGGGATCAGGATTCAGGTTCTATTTTATCTTGTCCCTTCGAGTGCTGACAACTAGTTTTACTCATCCTGGACCCCCGAGCCAGTCTGAACCCAGAATCCATCGAAACCCGAGCCCCTTCGACATGCCACGGTTCTCTAAAGTCTGGTCAGCTGGGAGTGGACCATAACATCAGTGCTGCAAGGCCTGTTATAGCTCGCCTAAGGGTCTAGGACACAACCTGATGTATCCTTAACACCCTAAACGAAGGCCAAACCCCAAATCCTAAACCCCGCAGTCCCAAACCGCGGACCTCAGGGTTTAGCGCTTTACCGCGCGTGGGCCTTACAGGGTCGACAGGCATGGTGCAGAGACGGAAGAGGCTACGGCATCGGATATTGCACAACCAGGCCTGTGCGTCGCGTCACGGAGATTTCCGGCTCGTAGGGTAGAAGGTTTTGGGTAGGACGCTCTACTTTTACTTTTCTAGAAGTAAAAGTAAAAAGGAAAGGTAAAAGTAAAATAAAGGAAAAAAGAAAAGTAGGTGTAGGGGGGCCGGGAGGGTTTCTCTGAGTTCGTCTTTGTTCCTCCCTACCCTGATTCGTGAGACATGCAGTTGATCGCATGCCCTGAAACTACTTATAGTCTCCATGGTAGTTCCTTTCTGGAGTTACCTCAGAGGATCCTAAATCCAAATTGGTTCAACAAAACAAGGAGCGAACATGGAGACTAGAGGTATGTTCTAGATCCATCTGCACCATCTAGCTGTATTTTGCTTCGTTGTCTAACCTTTGGGTCAGGCCAGCAAGAGGCACACGGTTTTGAGGGGTTTTTGCCAAGAGCCAACTGCAACACTCACAGGGCTCATAAGAATTTAGGTTTGGAGTGGTTGGAGCTACAGGATTCAAGATATGTCTGTTCACATGGCAGTGCCACACTGTGACTGTTGTTGGTCTGGTGGCGATGCCCGAAACCCTAAGACCTGTTCGACCTGATGTCAGCGTCATTGCCATCCGAGTTTTCTTAGCTTCAGAGATATCAGCTTCAGACCCCAGGCAACCGCAGGAACGACTAAGCATGAGTAGTACAATGAGTAGTCTTGTCAGAATGGTAGAAGCCGGAGTGATTAGTACTGGCACTTGGCTTGAGGCTTTCAAAGAGATTAAGCCGTAAGCCTCAGGCTCTTCAGTCCACAACCTAAAAAAACCTCTTGACCGTGAGATCCTACTGAGACGTCAGGTGGATTCCGCCGAGAGTTCGTGATGCGCCCGGACGGCTACGGTACGGTCGGCCCCGTGGAGGCTCCCCACTGGCTTCCAAATCTGAATCTATAATAAGGGTTTAGGGCTTAGGATTTAGGAAAACTATAAGGGTTCCAAGTACCTCTATAGTAGCAAGTAGAGTTGCTGAAGTAGGCTTTGCTATTATCGTTTGGGTAAGTATTCCCCATATAGGTACTCAGAGATTTCTGGGGAATGTATTTCAACTGTCACATGAGGATGTTGGAAGTTGGAAGGGTTTAGGCGGGTGTGCGGTTTTGAGTGGGGGTCCAAGATTCGTACAGAATCCCTGATGCCGTATCTTCCAGTGCCTCTGTATCAGGGCGGGGGCTATGAGTCAGGGTTCTGTATGCTTGAACATCAACTATGCATGAGCTCGTGCGAATGCTCCATACTTCTCTCGACAGGCATGATATTCATGCTGTTCCAGCTGCATGGCTTCCACAGGATGACGACTTCAACTACGTTGCCTTTTGTAACTATCGCCAAACTTGCAAGGTCTTTTGCTTTTCTAGCAATTACTCGTCTGCAAATGCTGGCGTCATTCCTGAGGCCTAAACACTACACCCTTTAAACCCGGAATCCTAGAGCCTACATCCGGACAAGACATCCCTCTTATGGAACCCTTCCAGGACCACTGTGTTGCAATAGAAGCCCATGAGTAACCTCATACAATCGTTTACGAAACCTTAGAGCGCTCCTCTGGAACCCAAAGTTCCTCTCTAAGGCCACTAAACCCTCAAGTCCCCCCGGACAGGAACCCTTACTTGGAGGTTCAGGGCTAGATATAAGTGGGGTTATAAGTCCCCTAATTAGGGTTATAAGTATAGTTACCCTAGTTATAACCCTACTTATAACTACCCATGAACCTCCAAGTATAGATTCCTTGTAGGCCCCTTGTGGGCCTTGTTTGATCTGGTGAAGGCGTCCTCGCCCAGGGGTCAGCTGGCGCAGTATGCCAGTCGCCCATTGGTGCCAGAGCTGCTCCGCGTGCCAAGACCCGAAACCGAAACCAGGGCTCAGGGTTTCAGGTTTTTGGGTTTTGGGGTTTAGGGTCTATGGAGTTTGCTTTGAGCAACCAAAATATAATATCTTGTGAGGTGTTTATTAAAAAGCAGCGGGTGCATAGGTATCATAGGGTGCCGTGTTACTTTCCTGGGTTTTATTTCGAATGATTCCATAGGGTTGGGATGAGGTGAGGGTGAGGGTGAGGGTGATAATCACGTCGGTTCTAAAGGCGGACGTGCAAACAAGATTGGTATTTACAGCGCCCTTGCTACCTATACGACTACAACATGCTGCAACAGAATGTTTACATTTCTGACCTGTGGCACATTTTCACAAGGGTTGTGGTAGGTTGAGGAAGGGTGTGGGATTTAGTCATAGGGTCTTCATAGGGCTTTGTGAGGGTTTGATCGGCTCCTCATAGGTTTGATGTAGAATTTTTATTCGGAGGCACCTTCCAGGGTTCAGAAGGGATTTACGACTCTGCGATTTAGGGCTTCAGGGCGTTTCACAGTTCTCCGACAGTATGCCTATGCCGCTTCTACCGCATGGGTCCTCATGATGATATCTGAATAATGATTGAAAGGCTACCCCTAGCTGCGGGTTACCAAGGTGATGGATTTTGGGTTTTGGGCTATGTAGTGGTTTGCCGGAGCCGTCATTTTCCAACTTGCCCACTTGACAGATCAGGCCTTTGAGCCTACCCATTATAGGCCCCATAGTAGTTCCTTTTTGGGGTTCATATTTAGAATCCTATAAGATAACCCCAAAAAGGAACTACTATGGGGCCTATGGGTAAACGCTAGATCCAGACATCCCAACCAAGCCCAGTGACACCTGTTCTCCCTCACCCCCTACTTTTTTCTTTTCCGGCCCTAGTCAGCCCTTGATTCCTGAGCCCCAATCCCTACTCCCTAAATCCCTAAGCCCTGAACCCTCGTCTCGAAGCTCGAATGCCGTAGGTGCAGCAGGGAGTTGAAGCAGACGACGACCTTCTGGGTCTCGATCCACGATTGGTGTCTCCTTTGCTGTGCCTGGTCTATCCTTGGGATCCCCTCCACACACAAAGAGAGAATCAGAACGGTGAAGATCAATCGCCTACCGGCGGCAGTTTTGAGATCTTTGTTGAGAGGCGGCGGGGGCAGGGCTTTACCACCAGAATCGCTTCATAGAAGACCCAAGCAGAAATCGGGTTTACGAGGGTGGGGGTTGGGGGGGTGNGGGGGGGGGAAGGGGTACCTGTGCTGCCGCTGCTGTGTTTTCTTTTAGGGCTCGATAACAATTTGAGCGTCAAGCCGTCCCTGAACCCTGCGCGGGGGTTCTGTTGCTTGGGCTGGGACTTGGCAAGTGAGAAAGTCAGTCAAGATTATGGCATCACGGAGTTCGGGTGTTGGTGCCGGGGTTGGCTCAAGACTTGTCCACAATTAAAGCAACATAAAATCAGTTTTAGATACACACAGCTAGATATGCAAGTACAGTTGCAACCACAAGCAGATAAAAACACATACATACGTGCATGCGTGAATGTACACATACATACATACGTACATACATACACACACTCAGGCATCCATCGCGCAGCCACTCATCTGTTGTTTATCAAGCCATGCTTGATGTAATCTTGAAAGCATGAAGCCTTCGGGGTTCCGGAACCAATCAGGACTCAAGGCTCACCAGTCTAATTTGGACACCACAGGGGGGCTGTCCTTTTTTCTAATCTTGTCCCCACAGGGGGTTGCCTTTTTAAGTACATGTTTTGTACTTGTAAGGGGTGAGGATTCCAGCTGCCACGACAGACCCAGGAATTCCTCATGAGGGCCACCAGCTGTCACGAAGACCCAGGTGCACCCTCTCCCTTTAATTCGCAGGTACGTTCCACGCCCTGTCACCGGTAGTCTTCGTTGGCTGAGGTACCAGTGACGGGCCCTCAGCAGACAACCCGTCTGCGAAAATCCCCTGCTCCGAAAAATCGAATCCAGAATTCAGGTCGTTCGGTTTGAGGGTTCTGTGGATTCACTCTTAGCAACAAAGGTCCACACACACACCCACCCACACACACCCACACACGCACCCGTCAATGTGCAACCAGCATGTGTTAGTGCGCGGGAGAGGGAGGGAGAGGGAGAGGGAGAGGGAGANGCGTGAGAGAGCGTGAGAGAGCGTGAGAGAGCGTGAGAGAGCGTGAGAGAGCGTGAGAGAGCGTGAGAGAGCGTGAGAGAGTGAGAGAGTGAGAGAGTGAGAGAGTGAGAGTGAGAGGGGGAGAGGCAGAGAGGAAGAGAGGCAGACAGGAAGAGAGGCAGAGAAGGAGAGAGGCAGAGAGGGAGAGAGTATGCGTGAACAAAATGTACAAGAGAAGCATTTCAAGCAAGTTTCGAGGAGGAGCACGAAGAAAAGATACATACAGACTTACTTACAGTATCTACTGCACTCAAAGCTTGGATTCATTTGGGATTTGGGATTGGTGTGCTTGCCTTGTGTGGACGGCTGAATCAATTACGCGGCTCCCATACGACTATGGGACCCCAGCAAGTACGAGCCCTCGCCATAGTTTCAAGGATGTTGAGAACTACTCGCCAGGCCTTACCTGGACCCCAAGGAACCTACCTTTTTAGGGTCCCGTTATATAATATCTATATAAGTTCCTATAAAGGTAGGCTATTTGGGGTTAAGGTAAGGCCTAGACCAAAGCTCTGAATCTTTGATCTTCACCCCATCTGAAAGCCTTACTTGAGGCCCTTCTACAAGCCGATGTACCTCTTGACTCCGGCGAAGGCGAGCCGGAGATGATGTTGCCGAAACTGAAGCATTGTCGTTCAGAGTTTCGAGGTGTCGCTTTAGGGCTTCCGGTGGAGAGTTTGGGCCTGTGGCGGGTAGGTCTTGCTAGACCCATATGCCCGAGGTCCAACCCTCTGCAAAGAAAACAAGCCCTAGACCATAAGCATTAAATCAATTTGAGAGTCTCAAACCTCAAAAAATACCAAAATTTGAAACCAAACATTAAATCCGTTTGAGAGTCTCAAACCTCAAAATCCCAAACTTGGAGCCAGAGATACGAAATCAGTTTGAAGCTCTGGGGAGCTGAAATGTCAAGATGCATCATCCACTTTCTGTTCATGGCGTGGCGGGGTTCCAAGGTTGCGAGTATAAATGCCCTGAGCGAACAACATTTAAATAAATCTTAGCACCAATCCAGTGATTTTTAACACCTATATCAACAGCAAGAACATGGGACTCCCGGTTGCAATTGGTGGAGGGCTTTGTTGGTTAGGGCTGCATGTTTCGGTTAAGGGTTCTGGGAGGTGTAGCTCTAGTTTCCATTTCACGGTCGCTTCGTGGTACATGGTTGAAGGATAGTTCATCATAGAAAAGACCTTGATTAGACGACATGGTCTTGACGAGCCCGCGAATTGTCGCATGCCTGAACTCTGCGGGTTCAGGCGCCTTGGTGTTTTTCGAGGTCTGAACAACTCTGGTTTGGGGTGGGCACGATAGTAGCTGCTTTGAAATCTAGCAAAACCCTACAAGGAACGGGAAGCCTTCACATGCTCAACCCATGCGCTCGAAATCCTAGACCCGAAGCCCTGATCCTAAACCCGAAACCATGAAGCTTGAACCCTTTGTCCCGAGCCCTTAAATCCAACAGACAGCCGCAAGGAGCTAGGGGTGTCGGACCAGTCGCAGCTGGTGGTAATGATCTTGAAAGGCTTCCTCGGGGCTTCAGTCTTGCAGCTGGGCCTCTTGCAAGAGCTTAGGGTCTTACGTGGTCCTACGCAGCTCTTCAAAGGTTCCACATTCTACAATGGTATCTAGAAGGGTTCTGAGAATACGGTCCACTCGTTTTCTAGAAGAAGGTTGATCGGACCCATGATGGACAGCTGTTTGCTCCGGCTGCGGTTTGGCACTCCGGTGTGTTGTGTGTAGAGTCCCTGTTTGCCTGCTGTTTTTCTCGCAACACTCTCAACTCTTGAATATTGGCTTATTCGGGCGATAGGTAGAGTGTGCCGTGCGAAGCCGCCGGCCTGAACAATTTTTCGTAGCGGTCTACAGACACCAACATAATTCCACAGCCTTATTTGGATCATTGCGGGGCCTGTCTTGGAATAAGGGCAGGTAGAGGTGACCATGGTGTAGGATTGATACAAGACAGAAAACCTCAAGTTCTAAGGCTTGTAGGTAAGGTTGCCCCAGATTGACTCATCCACCATGTGCCACCCTAATATTGACAACCACCCGTGTGCATTTGAGAATCGTGCTAGTCCGGCTGGGAGATTTTTCTTTTCAACCTACTAAACACGCGATACAGTCGCTTCTGAAAACATTCAAGGTATTTGCCGCGCAGCTTCCTGAACGGTGGCCTTGCCCTGGGAGCACTGACTTTGGCGGTTGTGTCCTGGCTCCATGGGGATTTGGGTCGGGTATAAGCCGTGCAGACACGTGTAGGTTGACTGGTTGACGGCTGGGTTCAGGTTCTTTCGTGTGTTTCCCTGCCCATCGTCTGAGATGTCTCTCGGCCTCCTTTCAGGAGTGCCCTACTCACGCGATGGGTTTTCTCTGTAGTACCGCACTTCCATCGTCTCCTCTCAAGCTCCATGATGTAGTCGTATACGGACGAGGCATGTAGCTTTCCAAACTCGAGTCCATCCTAAGCCCCAATGCCCTAAGCCCAAATCGAAAACCCGAACGATTAGATTGAACCTTTGTTTTCTCATTGCAATGAAGGTCTCCAGATAATATCAGATCCTCACATGGGCACGTAACACTCGCCAGGATCATTTGATCCTTAGTCAAGGAGCCCCGAATGGTTTTGTGGTATTGGAAGCATACAGCCAAACAGTGAAAACAACGGCACATCAGTACTGCATGTTAAGACACATTAACAAATATTCGAGGGTTCGCAGTGGAAGGGCGGTTGAGTTTCCAGCTAAAATTTCGAGGTGCATAACTGTCTAGCCCTGGACAAGGTTTTGTAGAGAAGAGCCATTCGTCAGTTACTGGCTACTTGGGCTCTCTTGGTACGGGTTCGGACGTTTTCTGAGAACAAGAATCCTGGCTGTCCTAGCTGCCTGTAATATAGTAGCTTGTTGTCCCTAATTAGTTTTCTCTCGCTCTCTCGCTCTCTCGCTCTCTCGCTCTCTCGCACTCTCGCTCTCTCGCTCTCTCGCTCTCTCGCTCTCGCTCTCGCTCTCAGCTCTCTCTCTCTCTCTCTCTCCCTGCCTCTACATAAATATATTAATATCGCTCACTCTTTAGGTGTCCGCTTGAGATCTGGAGGTTTGGGGTCTTTCGGTTTCAAGGATCCGGGCTGTCTTTCAGAGCCTCTTGCATAGGTTTAGGGTTTAGGGTTCCTGCAATGTTTGAAGTAATTTCAGCCCCAAGATTCGACTGCAGCATGCAGGACCTGTAATGTCATATGAAAAATCCAAAGTTCGTTATCAGAGTTAGTTGAGTCCGGTGCGAAGGAAACGGCTACTGGGGGGTTTCGCAGCGGAGGATCCCAAGAAATGTAGGTGGGGCTGGTCAGGATTGCAGCCTTCAGGACACTAGGGGGGCCTACCCAGACTGTGAATTGTGTCAGTTTCCTTTGTTTGGAGAATTTAGGGGCCTCCTTTAGCAAGAAAAAAGAAGGAAGCCAAGAACTCCATGCGTGGGTCTACGTAGGATGGATCTCTAGTCCAAGAATGTCTGCCTCTATGTCTACCACTGCGGCCCCTAAACTCTACAAAACCCTCAACCCTGAACCCTAAACCCTGAAAGCAAAGGTCTGCGTCCTCGCGATTGTGTGCATTCGACAGTTGAGCCACGGCAGCTCAGAGGTTGGGCTTTACGGCCCTTGGTGTTGAGGTCTCTTTACCGACGACTCTGTGGGTTCACTGGAGATAGGGCTTGTTGTAGCGATGCTGGTGAGGCTTCGTTCAGACATGAGAGCGTGTTGATGTTGGTGTTGATTACAGGGATAACATTAAGAAGCGCTGTCAGGCCCCAAAGAAGTCATTGGGTGTTGTCTTACTGGGCGCTTGTTAAGGAATTCAACTTAAACTCAATTAGTTACCACAATAAGGAAACCCATTATTTGCTTATTGACAAGACTCCACTTTGGGTATGTGGTCACGACAGAAGCCCCCGACATCAGCTTGCCTGCTGCTCACGGATCTGCGCATCAGAGCTTCCATGCATCAAGTCCAAAAAGGTTAGGGCTTAGGGTTTGGGAGCGACCTGAAACACTTTATAAAGGCTCAACACCATACCTGCAATTGTTTCCACAGCCAGCTTGAAACTCCCTGATGCCAAACTTGCTTGATACCCTGGAAGATCTCCAAGTGTTGCCAGGTCCAGAAGACGTTTGGATTTGGGTTGGAGTCTTTGCAGTGCCGTATCTGCCCTCTCGCATGAAGGGTCTTATAGCCTGTTGACATACCCTAAACCCTAAACCCTAGAAATGGAATCCTGGATGTTTGTGCAAGCTCTATTGTCCAGTTGGCATGGCAGACAGCCTGTGCCCTTGTCAGCCGGATGGAGTTGTGCACAGAGGCACTCTGTTCAGGTTGACCTGTCTTGGCCTCAGTTCTGCAGACCGAAATATAACTAATTATGGGCTAACTTTAGGATTCTGGGGTGTTGTAAGAACTGGAGTCAAGAGCAACTGGCTCCCTCGTAACCGGGGTTTCGGACGCAACTGCAGATGGAACAGGGCCCAATTAAAAAAAAAAACAGAAAAACTAAACCCCACACCCTAAACCCTAAACCCTAAGCCCTAAACCCTAAACCCTAAACCCTAAACCCTACACAACCCGGGCCAAGGGTCGGAAGTCAACAAGGCCTTTAGCAACTCCCAAGTCCCCCAAGCATCCTCCAAATAAACGTTCTACCGTTCTAGATGACGCTCGGGGTGCTTTTTTAGCCGCAGGGTGCAATTTGAACACTTACACTACAAGCTTCTTGAACCCGGATATTACCCAAATAGTGGTGTATGCAATTTCATGTGGTTAGAACCCTGTTATTTGGGTGACTGCAGCCTTGCAGGCAAAGGCAAGCCTTAAACCCTAAACCCTAGACCCTAAACCCTAAACCAAGCCTTTAGCCCAGGATCGATTGTGCGGACCGTGTGCTGATCGAGCGGACCATCTCCTCGTCGCGAAATCAGCAGACCTTCATGGAGGTGGGGTTTAGGGTTTAGAATTTACCCAGAGGCCGTCAGAGGCCCCATAGTAGTTCCTTTTGGGGATTACCTCATAAGATTCTAACTATGAACCCCAGAAAGGAACTACTATTGGGCCCTAGGGTAGGGCTGAGAGGCCCCTGGGGAACGTAGGCAGGAGGAGGGTCGCATTTGATTCTGATTCTTGTGATTCCGGCGTTTCTGGATGTCTCTGGTCTGTTTTGGTAAACCGAGCGTATGCTCTGACGCTCTATTGACTACAGGAGGGTCAATCAGATGGGTTATGGGGGGGTAGTGCCTGGACCCTAGAGTGCAGGACCTGTTTGTGTTTTGGCGTATCCTATACAGTGGATAGCATCCGATATTCAAGAACTAAGGTAAAAAAAATACTGGAATTAGGGGTCCAGGATTTTGTAGAGGAATCTAAGCGTCTTCGGGGGATATTCAGACTTGGGTGGCTGTTGTGCTGGAGAGATGGATTTCGGCACATCTTGGCGAGTTGTAGTAGGGAGTGTAGGAATACTCCTCTAATATGGATGAGGTGACCGGTAGTTATGCCTATAGTGGTACTGGTAATGGGGAAGTAGTGGTGATATAGTTGGTGAGATGCAGGGGGGGGGTAGAGGAATAGTCTTCGAATGGGTGGGTTAGTGGTAGGCTGGGGGATTATCACCCAAAACGGGCAAAGGTTCCGCTAAATTGTTTCAGATGGTTTGGGGTTTTAGGGTTTTGTGGGCATTAAAAGGGGCCTTGAAAGCCTGAGAGGGGGGGAGGTCCAAAGATGCTGGTATTTAAGGCTCTACCTATATAGTCTCCATTGTAGTTCCTTTTTTTGGTTAACCAGTTTTATGGTTAGGATCCTACAAGAGAGATTTTGGTCAACCAAAAAAAGGAACTACAATGGAGACTATAGGTAGAAGGATTTAGGGCTAACGGTTGGGGCTTTAGGATTCAGTCAGGTTTTGGGTTCGTCGCGTTGAGGCCCACACTCAGCAGCTCAAGCCATCCCAAACCCGTTCCCAAGGGGGGGTTTCCGAAAATTAGGGGATACCTTATTTTGGGGTCCTTATAATAAGGATCCTACTATTTAGGGTACTATATTAGGGTCCCCCATTTTCGGAAACTCCCAAGTTTGTTTCTCCAAGTGCACTTAGTACCCGAAACCCTACAACTCAAACACCCTGGCGACCGACGCTGAACCCTGAATCTTCACACCTTGAAACAGGCAAGATATCCCTGAACCCCCTCCTACGCCATCCCAAAGAAGCTTACACCCTAAACCCTCCTAAACCCTATAAACCCAAAGATCCTCGAACTCCCTTAAAAGCCGTCCAGGATGGCATTGGGCCTTTCGGAATGCCTTCTTACGGAGACCTTGCCGAGGAAAGCTGCACCTTTCTGAGCTCTAGCCCCCCCCCCCGCCCCCGCAAGCCCTAAACTGTAAGCCCTAGACCCTACACCGTTATAAGCCCTAAACAAAACCCTAGGCTCTACAAGCTTTAAACCCCCTTAGGTAAGCTTTAAACCTCCTTAGGCCCCCTAGATCCTTAAATCAGCGGACATTTAGGGTTTCGAGTTTCGGGTGCGGCGCAGGGTTTTGGGACTACCGAATCGAAATCTCTCCAAGCCCCGGGGAAGTTAGGGCTCAGAGCTTGTTTAGCGATGAGGGGTTGGGGTTTTGGGATTTACGGTTTGGGGTTCAGGCTTTGGGGTTTAGAGTTTAGGGTTATGGGTTTAGGAGATCGGTTGAGGAGTTTGGCGGTTTTCAGATTGCCGGTTGAGAGCTTGCGGTTTACAGCACCTGCGGAATCTCAGGGGTTTACAGGGTTTTCCGTTTTTTCTTTTCGAGCAGGGGGTGGTAGGGTTTAGGAAAGGTTTCGGGAAGCACCTGGGCACATCTGTCTGCATTCGTTTGTTGTCGCTGTTTGCAAGCCGAAAACCGTCGACCCTAGACCAAAAAACTAACCTCAAACCTGACATGCCTTGCAGCCCGGAAGGCCTTGCGAGTTCGGTAGCTTTGCGACGCAGAAGCCCCTGAACCGACCCTGAGCCCTGAGCACCAAGATTGCGGTTTAGGGGTTTAGGGTTTGGGGGTTTAGGGTTTAGGGTGATTGGGACTTAGGTCTTTCCTTGTCTAAGCTCGGTAAGGCCATGAAACCTGCAGCCCTCAGAAGCATAAGCCCAAGAAGCCCGATATGGCAGTTTCCGAAAATAGGGGACCCTGATATGGTACCCTAAATACTAGGATCCTTATTATAAGGACCCCCAAATAAAGTAAACCTTGTCGGACCTTACTATATAGGTGGTTGTCAAGAATATGGTCCCTTTGGGGGTACCTATTATAGTACGGCACCTATTATTTAGGGTACCCAAAAAAGGGACCCTAATTTTGACAACTACCCATATAGTGATCAGTCAGACTTCTAAAGAAAAGACCCTGAATCCTCCATCCCGCAAAGCCCACTGAGCCCGACAACCTGAAGAAATCGGTCATATTCTTTGTCTTCGTCATAGTAACATAGTGCGTAACATGATTAGGATTATTGTTAGTATTTAGAATGTTAGTTAATTATGACTATTCTTATTAGACTTATTGTCGGCACTATGGTTGTTATCATTAGCCTAATTTCCAAAACTTGAGATCCTTAAAGCCTGGCGCCCTGAGGATGGAACCCCGCAACCATCAGCACGAAACCCCACTGCCTAAGGCCGTCTCAACCTTCAGCAAGGACCCATAAAACCCTTACGCTACTTGAAGGGGCAGGAGACTTAGTAAGTAGGTTGTAAGTAGAGTTATAAGTGCCCGAAATGGAGTTACCCTAATTATAACCAATTTACTAAGTCCCCTGCCCTATATAAAAACGCGACCATCCCCATAAAACTTGATGCTGTAAACTCTGTAAACTAAACTCCCCGAGCCACGGACAGGCCGCTCTTGGCAAGCCTGGCCGGGCGGTTGTGGACCTTTCGGTTGCAGCATCACAGGCTATAAGTTTGACAGTTGTTGTTCAATGGTGTTGTAAGGCTTTTACAGGGTTTACTATACAGGTTCAGGGCTGTAGAGGTTCAAGACAGGGTTGTTGCAGAGTTCTCACGCTGTTTCTGGCCTTCTAGAGGGATGGGTTCAGGGTTCGAAGGGTGTCTAATAGTTTACGGTTCTCTAGGGCTTTTGGGTGGTTTTGTGTTTAGTTAGGGCTTCGAGTTTTGTCGGGTTGAAGAAGGATTCGGTTGTTTTTTTGGTGCTGAGGGTTTGTACAAAAGACACGCAGCGACCAAATTACGGACACTTTTGCTCTAGTTTACTCTATCATACGACACTATACTGTACGATACCATAGCCGCGTAGAGTCTTTCACCCTGCCCCCCCTGTATTCTACATGTATTATACTAAACTAAACTGTACTATCCACCCATGCATGCATGCATGCATCCATACATACATACATGTGTTTACAAACATAATATGTATATATCTATATCTATATCTATATATATGTATATATAAACACGTTCATGTATATGTATACATGTACATGTATAAGTACATGTACATGTATATGTATATGTATATGCATGCTTATATCGATGTACATGTTGATGCTTATGTTTAGGTTTTTGTATGTATGTGAATATGTACAAGTTTATATATGTATGTAGATTGGCAGCATGTATGTAGGTTAGTGTGCATTTATGTACGCATGTATGTATGTGTGCATGTATGTATGTATGCATGTATCTATACTTACGTGCTTATATATGTATATATACAAACGCATATATCCATATATGTACAAACACATGTATATGTGTGTATCTATATTTTATGGATGATACACAAGTCTGTTTATATTATGTGTGCACATGCATTTATACATACATATACATGCATACATACATACATCCATACATACATACACACATGCATACATATTCACTGACTCAATTACATACTTCTATACGCACACGCCTATATATGTGTGTATATATATATATATATATGCTAGTTACCATGTGCATCACATGAAGCACACAGCATGCCCTGAGCAGTGATGTGAGCAGGTCGGCTTTTGCGCCACCTACTTCGTTTTCGTGAGCGCCAACGTGGCCGAGGTGCCAGGACAAGCGGACAGCATGTTGTTTTCCGGATTCGGGATCTCATTTTTCAGGTTTTCGTGTTGGCGATCTAGGACGTATGCATTGGGCTTCGGGGTTTTAAGGTCTTGTGCTTTGGAAGATAGGCTGTAAGGGCTCTCAACAATATTCGTAGAGCTCTGGTTTATAGGGCTTTAGGGTTACGGTTTATAGAGGGTCGGGCTTTAGGGCTTTGGATTTAACGGCGGGTTTAGGTGTTAGAATTTTAGGGTTTAGGGGTTTACGGTCTACTTAGTATCAACCCCCTTGCCAGTCTATTTGCTTCGGCCTCCTTCTACCCCTGATTGAATCGAGTCAAGGAGGTGCTCTTGAACGAAACTGTAGCAATTGGATGTTCAATCCCAAGTCATGTTCCTGACGTTTCCCTCCAGCTTCGATATTCTTCCTTTCCGTTTTTCTGAAGTATTCTACGCCTCTAACTCCTAAGCTCTAAACCCTGAACCCTAACCCACAGTCCTAAACCAGAACCTTGCAGTTGGAATCCTTTCAATCCAGGCCTCCACTCCCAAAGCCCTAAACCCCATGCATGATGAGGCTAACGTCCCCAAAGGGACCTCGGTACTGTTTTGGGGGATACTTTATAACAGTTCCGATTATAGAGATCCTACATTTCACTATATATGTGCTTAAGGCCATTTGGGGTCTGTATGAAAGGAACTAGTCCATGTCATCCTTGAGTTTATGGTCTGCACATTTCAGCCGGCATCTGCAAGGTCATCGGGACGTTGGCTGGCTGCCGCCATGTGATCTCACAAGGCTCATGAGTAATCTGTATTTCTTGGTAGGGGAGGGGGGTTGTCAGGAGAACCTCCCCACCCCTTAGCCGTATCATCTTCGGTTAGTTAACTTGTTGTTCGTATTCTTGCCATTTAACCATACGTCATGGGCTGGGCTCGGTAAACCCCAAACCCCAAACTCGAAATTCTCTTCAGATTCGGTTCAGTGGAAGCTCTCAGTCTTAGCTTCTCCATCACAGACGACAGCTTCGCTTACATTGTTGTTTGTTGTTGTTGCGGACTGCTGAACGCCTTTTTATGCATGTATGTATGAAAGTATATATGGGTATGTACATGCGCATTAATCCCACGACATGATCTCAATCGACATGAGTATGGTTTCGTGACATTTGCATATATGAGATCATGCGGAGGACATAAGTGCAGGTGAACTGACCTGGCTTGCAAAGGAACAATAACAATCCACCGCAATAAAACTTCCAGACGGAGGAGTTGGTGCAGGAGTCTACGGGGGCAAAGGGTTTTGGAAGGTGTTCAAGACCAGCATGCGACAGAGCTTTGGCAATAGGGTTTAGGGATGTATGTATGTATGTATGTGTTTATGTGTTCATATGAATATGTATAGAGAGAGAGAGGGAGAGAGAGAGAGATAACAACAAAGGGAGAGAGCGAGAGAGAGAGAGAGATAGAGAGAGAGCGCGAGGGAGAGAGGTAGAGAGAGAGAGAGAGGTAGAGAGAGAGAGAGAGAGATAGAGAGAGAGAGAGAGATAGAGAGATAGAGAGAGAGAGAGAGAGAGCAAACAAGCAAGGAGAGAGCGCCAGAGATAGAGTGAGAGAGAGGGACAGGGAGAGGGAGATGGAGAGAGAGAGAGGGAGAGCAAAAGAGAGAGAGAGAGAGAGAGACAGAGAGAGAGAGAGAGAGATAAAAAAGCAAAGGGAGAGAGCGCGAGACAGAGCGAGAGAGAGAGAGAGAGACAGAGGGAGGAGGGGAGGGAGGGAAGGAGCGAGGGAGGGAAGGAAGAGAGAGAAAGAGCGAGTGAGAAAGCGAGAGGGAGAGAGCTGAGAGAGAGGGTTTTGGTCATTTATGTTTATATCAATGTTCATATGTGTATATATTGTATGTATAGCTTTTTTGTATTTATTCACGTACAATCACACATCCATATGTAGCGTTCTTTACTGCATGACATCCGCAACTGGCAGTGATGACACGTGACTTGCCATTCAGAAGAAGGAGGCCGTACGGGGTTCAGAGTACCCGTTTGCTTCCGAATCCGCACTACAGAGTTTCCAACGTTCGGCGATCCTTTTGAAGGAGGGGCTGTTATGAAGCCCCAAACCATCCAACTCTTGCTCTTAGTAACAAGGCCTACATACGAAACCCTTCAATATTCTTATGAAATCCAAACTAAAGCTTCATTAAACCATAAATCCTAAACCCTAAACCCTGAAAACTAAAGTAACTAAAGCTTCATTAAACCATAAATCCGTAGAGGGAGCCTCTGCGGCTTGCTGGCCCTGGTCTGGCTTCCGCTCGCCCAGATTCGCCGCCTCAAGCACCTGCCCCTTGAGCCCAGGATAAGAAGGAGCTTGTGGGGTTTAGGGCCTTTAGGGCTAATGTAGGAGCTTGATTAAGAAGCCCTGGGCCTTTAACCCCAAAACTGTAGGATTCATACAAGGAACCCTAGTAAAGGCCCAAGGTTTCTCAATCGGGTTCCTACATTATGTCGAAGAGTTTATAGTAGGGTTTAGGGTCCTGGTGTACGGTTTGGAGGCTTTTCTGTGGTTAGATTTCATTTGGGGTATCCGTTCCGGGACAAAGATCCGAGCCCGTCGCTCATCGCTGACTTGGTCCCGGATGTAGCCTGGTATATGCGTATCTGTGCTTCGTCAGTCTTCAGCATCAATCAAATTCAAGACAAGCATACTGCAGCACACTGGGCCTTGGCTTAGAAGGTCTCTAGTGCTCAGCGGCACCCCGATACAGGGACGCTGATCGAGGGTCCTCCTGACTGCGGAGGATCGGTTATGTGGGACCCCGATAATACATGAAGGAGCATCCGAACAAGACTGTTTCGAGCGCGGGGTGTCCAAGGGGCTGTGGGTTTTGGCACGTGGACGTCGACTCGCTTAGGGGGTCTTCTTGTAGCCTAAACCCTAAACCGTCCCGGCTCTGTTCCAGGAATTTTATATGGTTTAGGTTGACGAGTTTGAGGATTTAGGGTCTCCAGTGTACATAGGATAGAACATCCCTGGCACTCCCTGCGGCCCAAGGTGGGTGCTCTTAAGTAGCTATCATTATATGCTCTGGGTAAGTGTAAAGCTGCCCGAGGCTCTTTAGCCATGGTGTGCTGTACTTTGCTAGAGTGGACTAGACAAGACCAGGCAGGCATTACTATATTTTACTGTACTGTACTGTGCTGCACCGAACAATACTGTACTGGACTATACTGTTTTGAAGCTCTACTCAGCTGCGTGATACGATGCTTTGCTTGACTTTACTCGACCTTTGCAGTCAAACTAGATTCTTCTATTATGCACTGCAATGCGGGTGTTTGGTCAGCCGCTATTTGTTTTTTAGTTTTTTATAGCCCTAGAAAAGCAACTGCGGTTGAGGATGCATATGAACCATTCCAAAGACCATGCACCCAACACCCTAAAACCTTAAGCCCTAAACACTAAACATTAAGCCCTGAACCCCAGACCCTTAAACCGAACTAGATGACCTGAGCCGTAAGCCAGCCTTGCTCTACAGCTTCTCCTGTTTGGATAGGTTTAGTGGATAGGGTCCTTCTCAAGCGATCCCGCAAAAGATATGACCCTCCAAAATACCCTAGTTGACAGAAGCCCCCGTCCCCATCACCATGTTGGCAAACCCCTACTAAACACAACACCAACCCTAAACGCTCAGCCAAAACGTGGCCCAGCAACAAGGTCGACATTGAACCTTTTGGCTGACCTTTGCATTGCCTTTGGCCTTCTGCTGATTCTGAGCCTTGGGTCTAGGGCTAACTCAGGATGGTCTGAAGGCTCGGGATCGCTTATAAGAAATATGGTCAGGTGTAGGCTTTTAGGATTTAGGGATTATGGGTTGCAATATGGCTGAGCAAAGTTTTGGTCTGTGAGGGTTTGTCAGGCGGGTTGGTGATATTGCGGCTATTTAAGCAGACAAAGGTGTACGTGTACGGGTGTGTGTTTAGATTTTTTTGGGGGGGTGTAGAAAGTTTCAGAGTTCATTTTGTGTTGCCTGCATACTGCTTTATTCATAGTGCTACCCATGAACCTTCAATTATACCCTACCCCGAGCCCCCAGCTACCCTCGAATGTAGCCCTTCGTGGTACTACAGGGTTTTGAATCACTTGCAATAATGTTCCCAGGTAGTGCCTGCAGAAATTTACTACAATGTCGTGGATCTACATATTCCTGTCATTACTAGGAGGCTCATGGGTAGATATAAGTGGGTGTATAAGTAAGGTAACTAGCATAATCTGGGACTTATAACTACCCTAAACCCTACCTTAACCACCCCAAACAACCTACCTTTTTAGGGACTTATATACAGAAATTATATTAGGGGACCCTAACAAGGTAGGTTCCTTAGGGTCCAGGTAAACCCTACCCATGGACCTCCAAGTAAGGGGCGTATGTTGCGGCTTCCGCCTATCGAGGCTTCGCTCTTCAAGCTTGGTCGGTTCGAGGTTGAGGTCTTGGGGTGTGGGATTTGGGCTGTTGGGTTTCGGCTTAAGCGTTTGAGAGTTCAGGGTTTGGGGTGTGGGTTTTAGGGTTTAGGGTTTCGGCTGCATATCGGTTTAAGGGATTCGGGTTTTGGAATGTGGGTTTTAGGGTTTAGGTTTGGGCTGGCTTGCTGTGATTAGGGCCATAGGTTCCAGGCTTCACGGTTCTGGTGGTCTTCAAAGTGTGTTTTTGGCCCAGGTCTGGTCTCGGGCTCATGTAGGTTTGGGACTTAGAAGGCTCATGGCTGTTCGGCTTCAGGGCTTGAGAGGTTTGGGTTTAGGGTTTGAGCCTGGTCAACTTAGACTCTGACCCGTTGCAAGGACGGGGGCCTTGACGCACCTCGCAACGACGACGACCGTTTGGAACCTTCTTCGTTGGGCACGCCGCCTGGCCTGACTTTCATTTGGTCAGTGTTAGGGATAATTACTTTGTACATCTTTGTACTTTCTAGTTTATTTAGGCTTCAAGTTTGTTTTCTGTGGGCTATGATCTGTAGACTTGTGTCATCTGCCAGGTTCCCAAACAAGGTACATAGCCCAAAGTTAGCATATACCACATATATATATATATATATATGAGCATACATGAAAGCGTGTATACATGCATATAATTATATATGTACATATTTTCACACATACATATATTGAGAGAGAGAGAGAGCATGCACTCACACGCACCCCTGTGCATACACGCATACACATACACACATATGTATGCATGTATGTATGTATGTATGCATGTATATATTTATATACTTGCACACACACACACACTTTTCTATAAATGTATACATATATATATATATATGCTATATATATATACATATGTGTGTACTGATTTCTATGTAACTTTACATGTCTTTTCATTCGTATATTCATTTGCATATGTAGATGTTTGTGAGTATTTCTGGGCATATGTATATGCAGGTTTCTGTGTATGCACTTGTGTATGTATGTAAATATGTACCCCTAGACTGTACGTCTATATGCATACGATCTACCTATTTATATATATATACATAATATACATATATATATATACATGTGTGATGTTTATAGGCCCTAGGCTTCATACGAACTTCTGCGAGGCTAGGGTGGGGGACAACTCTAACGTATCCTGTCATAGCTGAAGATTGGGCCGCCAGCCGACCTGCATCCCGTAGGTGTAATGTATAGGGAATCCCAGCACGTGTTGTCCTTAATAGGTTTTCAACTTTTGGGGGTTTAGTATAGGGTTCTCAAATCACAGAAAGTCTTGGAGTGAAAACAGCTAGAGTTTAAGAGTTCAGCCTTTGGGTAGGGTCTAAGTTAAGTTTGACACCAGGCTCTACTTTAACCCCAAGTAACATACCTTTTTAACTTAAAAAGAGGTAGGTTATTTGGGGTGGTGGTAGACTCTAGAATTCTGCGAGCAGCCGTGAACGAACTCCAGCGCCCACAAACCCCGAACCAGCCCGTGATTCTCCGAATCCCATAACCGCGAAGCCCCTAGAGCTCTATGCCCACCAACAAACATGAGCATATGCTTACAACACCTAGCAACACGCGCCCTCCTAACCCTAACACCGTTAAACTCCAACAGCACTACTTGGAGGTTCATGGCAATGGGTAGTTATAAGTAGGGTTATAACTAGGGTAACTATACTTATAACCCTAATTAGGGGACTTTAACCCTACTTATAACTACCCTAAACCCTATAACCCTATAGATCCCTTTAAAGGAACCCTACTTATGACCCTACTTATAACTACCCATGAACCTCCAAGTAGTCCCTAATTAGGGGACTTATACCCCCACTTACCACTACCCTAAACCCTAAACCCTACAACCCTATAGATCCCTTTAAAGGAACCCTACTTATGACCCTACTTATAACTACCCATGAACCTCCAAGTAGGCCCTAAACCCTACACCCTTATGGAATTCCTATAGATCCCTTCAAAAGGGACCCTTAAGGGAACCCTTATAACTACCCATTTGCCTCCAAGTAGTCCCTAATTAGGGGACTTATACCCCCACTTATAACTACCCTAAACCCTAAACCCTACAACCCTACAACCCTATAGATCCTTTTAAAGGAACCCTAGTCGTCCTGGAAGGCTTCGAAACATATCCGCTTTGCCTCGGCACAGCACTTTTCGCCTTCGAGGGCATCGGCCTCGTTCTGCCGATGTACGACTCTTGTCGAGCCCTTGGGTTTAGGGGTTTAGGGTTTAGGGCTTAGGGTTTAGGGTTTAGGGTTTAGTCGAGCCCTTCGGTTTTGGGGCTGCGAGTGTTAGGATGAAGCTGTTGAGGCTTGCTTCTTCAAGATTCATAGTTGAGGGTTTTAAAGTTTAAGGCCAGGGTATAGGGTTTGAGGCTCTTGAACTCGGATAAAAGCTTGACATGGTAGACTTCAGGATGTAGGGGACGTGTTGATGATGAGCTGGTGTAATTGAACTCTTAAGCCTTAAGGCGTGCGCCTGTAACGCCCAGGCTGAATCCTCCCACTTCCTCCAAGTGTTTCTTCTGGTTCTTGGTCAAAGGTGATAGCAGTTGCGCCCTTGTAGCTCGGAGCTCAGCCTAACAGCCATATTATATATATATATATGCCAACTCACTGCAAACTACTATCCTGAACTCTCCAAATACCTCTCCGTATAATACTATATCACGCCACTATCCTTAACCCAAGTACTTGATTCTTGAGTACTGTGGACGGTCAGCGTGGACTCCCCTGCTTCCAACTGCTCGAACCTGAACCGAAGACACACCCTCGGCTTCGAATGTCCCACAGCACATTGGGGTTGAGGGTTTGGGATTAAGGGTTTAGGGTCTGGGTGTTAGGACCTTTGGATTGAGAATTAGGTTTAGAACAAGGTGTAGAGTTTAGGGCCTAGGATTTAGGGTTTAGGATTGGATGGCATTTCTGTCAAGTCTGGACCGACACTGTTCCTGCAGGAGGGGACAGACCCCGCGCTTCGCAAGAGCTTCAAAGACACCCTTTCATGGACCTTGGCGTCTTTGGCACAGACATGACGTTGGTTTTTGGGCTTTGCGGCTTAGGGTGCGGATTCATTACTTTGAAAGAATTCTGAGAAAGGGAGACAAACCCCAAAACCTCAACCCTAACCCTAAACTCTAAACCTTGTGTCTGTCAGAAACACCAACTCGTTCGGGTGGAGCTTACTTAGCACCGGGAGAAAAGGCGAAGGATTGGACGAATCCAAAGCTGGAGCGGCTGAGCATGAGACGCCCCGGGATTAGGGTTCTGGGTTCGACATCCCCAAAATCGTAGCATCCAGATCTAGACCTTCAGAACCGAGTCGGCTTCCTAGTTTTAGAACTCGAAGAGTCAGCCGTATCTTTTCATCCCGAGAGACAGCTCCGCAGGCCTCCATTGACAAAAACGCCTTAGAAAGGAGGTTTCCGAGACTGGCAGGGACCATGTGAAGGGTTCCTGATCAATGAGGGTCCATGTACCTGTGTAGTACGCTTGGGCCACTGTAATTATATACTTAAAACGGTACAGTGACCCTTGGAACGGAGTGAAGATCCTCTCATTTCGGGTATCCGGTGAAGCTGCATCCCCCCGAAACGGAGGGGGGCAGAGATCCTAAACCGTTAGCTGTGTCCCTATTTCCCCCAAACCCTAGACTTAAATCCTCAACCCTAAACAGCAAAACCTAAAACTTAAACCCCCTGCACCCTAAACCCTAAACCGGTTCGAACCCCGTCTCCCAAGCCAAAGGCGATCCTCTGTGCCTTTTTCATCCTCTTTGCTGCAGCACCTGGGTGCAGTCCTTTGTAACACTTTTTTTTGCGGGGAGAAGGGCTCCGGGGTCCCGTGAAACTGCCGAAGAGTGTTACAAGCAGGTTCGGGGTCTGCTGATAAGATATGGGGGGTTTCCGAAAATAGGGGACCCTAATATAGTAAATAGTAGGATGCTAATTATAAGGATCCCAAATAAGGTAGCCCTCATTATCGGAAACTCCCATATCCGGGTAGCTCAGAAGAAGTAAGACTATTGCTTTTCCTTCTTCACACGAGCTACCAACCCTATGAACCCAACCCTGAACCTCACAAACGACGAAGCAATGAACCCTCAACTCTCAACCCTAAGAGCAATAGTCAGCCCTGCCAGCCCTACACATGTCTACAGACCTCGCCGGAATGTCGTCGCTCAACCCAGTCCCTCCTCAGCGACTCCTCACCCAAACCCGGCCCGAAGATTTTTAGTCTTGGTAGTTATCTTGGAGCGATCGGGGCTTGGTTTCCAGCTTTTGGTCATCCCAAACCCAGCTAAACAGCTCTAGATACTCCTAAACACTCGTATTGTACTACTACTACTACTGTACTACTGCACTAGTGTAGGCTGGAGGGAAAGTTCTTCAAAATGCAGGGTTTTTAGTGTTCGTAGTTATCTCGGAGTGATCGGGGCTTGGTTTCGAGCTTTTGGTGATCCCCAAACCCCGCTAAACAGCTGCAGGTACCCCTAAACCCTCGTACTGTACTACTACTGTACTACGACTGTGCTACTACTGTACTACTATAGTACTACTACCTTACTACTACTGTACTACTACTTACTACTGTACTACTACTGCACTATTACTGTACTACTACTGTACTACTGTACAGTACCAGGCCTCAGACTTGGTCGATTGTGGAGGGGTTGAAGGCTGGAGGAAAAAGTCTTCAAAATCCAAGGTTTTCTGTCTTGGTCGTTATCTTGGAGTGATCGGCTTGGCTTCGAACTTTTGGTGAACCCCAAACCCCGGCATTCCCGCAGAAGCGCAGACCCTCCACCCAAGCCCTCCCCAAAGCCCTCGGACACCAGACTATTCACGCCAAAACCTTTGGTCGAGGGGTGGGGGGGGAGCCGCCAGACTATCCTTTTTCGGCACACATAAGCCTACCATGCTTGAAAGGTTAACCTTTTTCTGGGCTGGGGCCCTCAGCCCACGAAGCCTTTCAAGGTTGCTTACCTCTCGTTTGGCTCGACCACGCGCACCCTGGTGCTGTCCCTCGTCAGCCCTCAGTAGGGAGTAGAGCTTCAGGCCGCTGAAAGAAGCACAGCCCTATAACCCAAAACCCCTAAACTGATGTGTAACATGGCTTGGCCAATAATGTAGGAACCTGATTAAGAAACCCTGGGCCTATAACCCCAAAATAGTAGGATTCATATAAGGAACCCTAATAAAGTTAAAGGTCCAAGGTTTCCTACATTACTCCTCTAGCCGGTCTACGGGAAACGAGACGTTGAGGCTCTGCAAGAGTCTGCAACATCTGTTTGCCAGACAACCCTAAGGGTCCAAAGGACCCAGTAATAAGGTACTTGGGTTTCGGATAGTAGTTATGTAGGTTTCTATTTTGGAGAGTATATGATTATTCGGTACTTGGACCCTTAAGGCAATAGGCCGTGTAGCTTCAAATTTTCTGCCCGGATTGCCCAAGTACTTGGTTCTGTGCTCGCTTTGTTTGTATAAGATCGCGATGTTTGTATGTATATATATATATATTTGTTTTTTATCCCAGTACTTATGTTTACATTCAGTCACTATATAAATATATGCATACATACATAGTGTGGACATCCCATACCATTTTTTGCCATGACGAAATCTACACACACACACACATCCGCACGCATGTATGTATGTATGTATGTACGTATGTATGTATGTCTGTATGTACGCACGTGGGCAGTTAGGTATGTATGCATGTATGTATGTGCGTATGTGTGTGTGTGTGTCCGTGTATCTGTGTATGTATGTGCAAATGTGTGTATGTGTGCGCATATGTTTGGGTACGTGTGCATACTATGTGTGCCGAGGTGTGCGTAGGTCTAAGCATGTGTGCGTATGTGTGCACATGTGTGTAAGTGTATCTGTAAATGTGTCTGTGCATATATACGGTTCTGTGTATGGAAATGTGTACATACATACATATATATATATATGTATGTATGTATTTGTGCATATATATAGACTATCTTTTCTTTGCGGAATCATGGCTGCAACAGCATCCGATCCAAGCCCGAGGTTCAACCTGCGTGTGGGCGGGGAGAAGCGGATCGGCTCGCAGCTTCTGCTCCTCGGGCGATTTCAGCATCTCTAGAGGCTGATACCCTACCCCTTTCTTAGGGCGCCTAGTTTTTAAGATGACAGATCCTAAGCATAAAACTAGGTATCCCAAAAAAGGGGGTAGGCTATGAGCCTCTAGGTAGAGTTGGGTCAAGGGTTACTGTAAAGGGTTCCTTTACGGCGTTAAGGGCTTACTTGGGTCTTTCGAATTTCGGGCTTAGGGCTTAGATTTGAGAGTTTAGGGACTAGGGTTGATCTCATTTCTTCCTGAACTCTTGTGAACCTTATACAGCGTGATAGCACTCCCCTACTTGTTTGTTAAGGCCGCTGCCGTAAGCCCAGAGTCTTGATCCTAGCCTGAAAGCCCAAAGTAAAGCTTGGGGGGGCAAACGGAGGGTTTCGTTTAGGGCTTCCGGACTGTTCAATGCCATGGAAAGCCCCTCGGAACGGAATAGGTGCAGATGTACTGGCTTCTTTCTCGTACGAGAGTGGGGTTTTTGAACCAGCGCTACACCGTTCCGTGCCCACGTACCAAGGCACCGGCTTGTGCAAATGCCGTCCTGTCTTGTGATCCGAAAATATGTCAGCCGAAACCAAACCTCAGTAGTTTTATTCCCTGCTATATGAATAGTATAATATACCCCCGCAGGCCCCAGCTGAATCTTTAAGAGACTTATAGTTTTAGTCCCACGAACTGATTATCTGAGCGTTTGGTAGTCCGGGACGGCTTCATAAAATCTGATCTGAAGCATATAATTACCTATAGTCTCCATTGTAGTTTCTTTTTGGGGTTACCTTTTTAGAATCCTTAATATAAAACTGGTTAAACCAAAAAAGGAACTACAATGGAGACTACAGGTAGTTGTCAGAACAGGCCGCCGCGCCAAGTTCCAACCGTTAAAGTTAATTTGCTTGCACATTGTCGCAGATGTTGTAGAGTTGGCGCGTGGCTACTTTAATGGTATGTACAGTCGTGTGACCGCAGGAACGGCTACAACAGCTAGAGCGGGTGGAATAAAATCATGTCAGTTCCGACCTCCCGACAGCAGTTCAGCTGCAGCTGCCGCCGTCGAAGAGCGGCTATACGAAATCCTGAACTTGAAACACACATTGAGAAAACTCCATTGCTGCCGGTCCATAGCTCCGCCCGTAGCACAACTCTTCTTCCGACCTGTATCCCGAGTGTACGGTAAGGTTCAGTGCAGCTCTTTTTTTCGGGAGTCTCAGAAGACTGCGACTTTGCTACGTGCACGTTTGATTAGAAGGTGTCTTTAGACTGATTGCTTGGGAGATTTTTTTAACTTCGTAAAGTATGGCGTTCGCAAGATGGGTTATGAGCATCTTTATCCGGGCTGTATAGGGGGTACTAATTAGACCTACGAAGCCAAAGCTGCTTCAATGCGACTTGGAGGAATGGGCTTTCGGGAGGACGGGTGCACATGGGCTCCTCATTCTGTGGGCTTCTCGTAGTATAATATAAATATTGAAGTGACTCTGTGAAAATCTTATGAGCGGGCCAAGGCGGAGTACCGGTCAAGACTTTTCCGATTACTTCTGCTGTACCTCCATCAAGCAAAATTGAATCTGCATATCGATCCGGTGTTGTAGAAATGAAACTTATGGTCAGGATCCTATCATGAAAAGATGCGGCATACCGACAAAGAACGAC
>BGNK01002145.1:3026-55526 GCA_003297005.1 Symbiodinium sp. clade A Y106 | reverse complement strand
TCCTCGGTGTGTCTTACGGCTTTGGGATGTATTTCGAGGCCCCAAGGGTCCATGTAACGTGGAACCTCCTTGCACCGGGTAGGCAATACGGGGGGCCTTGATAGTTAGAAGAGGGTTTTGGGCTCCCGTATAGTCCACCTTAACCCCAAATAGCCTACCTTTTTAGGGACTTATGTAAAGAAACTATATTAGGGCACCCTCAAAAGGTAGGTTCCTTAGGGCCTTTTTAGGGACTTATGTAAAGAAATTCTATTCGGGGACCCGAAAAAGGTAGGTTCCTTAGGGCCTTTTTAGGGACTTATATAAAGAAATACAAATTCGGGGACCTCAAAAAAAGGGTAGGTTCCTTAGGGTCCAGGTAGTTGCTAGGGATAAAAAAGTGGTAACTATGTAGGCCCCTATCTTAGGTCTCAAGATCTGGTTCGGCTTCGTCAAAGTTATGGTCCCTTTTGGGGTACCCTAAATAATAGGTGCCGTATTAAAATAGGGACCCAAAAAGGAACCATAATTTTGACATTCAAGCCTGCAGGCAATGGCACCGCGGAGAAAGGAAAGGAAGCCGGACACTCAGATTGCATGGCAACAACTGACTCTAAGTGGTGTGGGGGCGTTGGCACAACGTGTGAGGGGGCCCGAGGAGGGCGCGGCGGTCGGGGCGACGGGAGGAGACGCAACTCGCAAGACAAAATCTGGAAGACCTGCGCTGGCAAAGGGAGGGCGGAAAGTGTGTTGTTCTGCATGTACGCCACTGCGACCCGGAGCACAACGGTCGGCGGATTATGCACAAGTGCTCACACATCTCCGTTGACATCTCTCTTGCAAGCGATCCGAGCATCGCGCAGGTATTTGATTCCAGTTTGTGTCATGCGACGACATCGGAGCCGAACCACATGCAGCTGAGAAGGTAACACGCAGGTCCCAGAGGCTGCTTGATGAGTGCGCACACGTCTAGACTAGGTTCGGGCTCATGGCTCATGACACTGTGCTGAAGCCATTTGTGCTACTACTTTGTGTAGTAGCCGGAGAACAGCCGTCCTCGCCCGTGCAATCGCCGCACCCAGAAGCATGACCAAAGCCGAGCAGAAGAAAGCCGTGCAGTTCACTCGCATGTGCAAGTTCCTGGGCTCTTGTTAAGGAACTTACGTAATGTCAAGTTACTACAATGAGGACCCACCAGTATTTGCATTTGTTTACTATAGATCCCTATCTTTTGGTAGCTTGGTCACTATATACCGTTATATACCCCTAGATTTTAGTAACTTATATACTATCGATCCCCATCTTTTGGTAGCATATTTACTATAGATCCCCCTATGTTGTTAACTTGTTGACTATAGGTCCCGTTATTCTGCACAACTTATTTACTTAGATCCCCTTATTTGAGACTCCTGGCGGCCTAGTTTCCTACAGCAGAGCGGCGGTTTTGGCAGGCGAAGGAGAACCCCAAACCCTAAACTGCCCTAAACCCAAAGTTCCTCAAGAAGAGAGGAGGTTCTGGAAGACGGAAGACGAACCCTAAGCCCTAAACCCTATATACCTAAACCCTAAGTTCCTTAAGAAGAGCGGAGGTTCTGGAAGACGAACGAGTGTCAGCTGGGAGCGGAGTGCACCTTTGCCCACGAAACCGCCGAGCTCCTTCCGAGCCCAAAGCCTTGCTTTGCGTTTCTGGGCTCCTTTGTTGGGGATAGGGTTTAGGGTTTCTGGTTTAGGGTTAGGGTTAGGGTTTAGGCTTTAAAACTCTTTAGGGGTTTGGGTTTCGGGTTTCATAAGGGGAATGTACTAAAAAAGACTTCAAGTTGCGAATATAGTAAGTGAGATGGTCTCCTTGCTATGGTTCCTGTTAGGGAAAGTTAGAATAGGCATCTATAGTCTTAGTACATAATATGGTTTCCGTACCATGGTAACTTCAAGTCAACTCCAACACAAAACCCAGGTTTTCCAAGACCGGCTCCTGCAAGCGCGGGCAGGCTTGCAGGTTCGTTCACTCGGAGAGTATGAAGAAAAGTGGGAAAGCCCAATGTGGGCCTACGGTGCACGAAGCAACCAGCGGGCAGAATCTGCTTGCAGTTCCCGGCAAAGTGATCTCTTTCGCTCACGCGGGCATCAACACACTACCAGGGGCCAAGTTGCCGTCCCCATACCCGCCGTCAATGATGGGATCGCTGGCCTGGCGCAGGCCACCGCCGGGACTCGAAGACATGGGCATGAATGGAGGTCTTGGCGGATGGGGGTTTGCCAGCGTGAAGTTGCCCATGAAGGGAGACTCCCCGCACTCCAGTTTCAATGAGATCTCGTTGAGCTTGGAGCACGGCACTCTGGCCGTCCCCAAAGCAGTAGACCCTGAACAGATTTGGGCAGATGACCAGGCTTCCACCTTCTGCACGAGCACCACGCCTTCCAACTTCAGCGAGGTCGATGGTCCTCATGAAGGCATTTCTTTTTGGCTGTGATTTCCTTCGCTACCGCATGCTCCGTAGCGGCAGTCCCTGACAGGTACAGGCTTCACCGCATGTGCACACCTTTCTTTTCGGTCCACTCGTTTGGAGTCGCATGCGGTGAGTCCATTTTTTGAGGTAGCTGGTGCTTCCAAGGCGGCCTCAATTTGCCGAGACGATAAATTCCGATCATAGCCCCGTATGCAATATTGCATCATTACTACGGTTAAAGCAGCCGGGGTTTGGGGATTAGGGCATGGTAACCCTAAACGATGAACGTTATACCCTAAACCAAAGCCAAACCCTAAACATTGCATCATATTGCGTGGTTTACCGGCAGAATCGTCTACTGCAACGGCTACCTCGCCTGTTGTTCTTTCCAGCGCCCCAGGACGAAACGTTCAGCATGCGGGCCATAATACAGGGGTCTGAATAACTTGTAACAGTGTCCCCTTATAGTACATACTGTTATGGTATACTATCCAAAACCGTGATCTAAATGTTCAGGCTCCTATATTACTCGTTTACAGGCTTGCTGACGTCCTGGCACATCCAGCAGCGCTGCGCCTGCCTCATAGGTTTTGGTGCCGTTTAGGGCTGGCTCTGCGCTGTTGGTGGCTTCCAAAGCTTGTAATGATCGAGTCCCTTATGCAGCAGAGAACCAACGTAAGGCGAGATTCTAAATCCGCTGCCTGCGACAGTTCCAAGATCAACATCTGAAGTACCGTGCCCCCATGTTCTCGACTTCCCGAAGAGAGTTTTTAACCATACCAGATGCTGACTCTTTGTTCGGCACGCGTGCTTCCCAGGCTCTATTGCGGAAACCAAAGCCTTTCTCGGACGAAAGTGCTGCAGTCATGAAAGTACCCACACCATTCAGTCAGAAGTGATCCGATCAGGCACTCTGGGCAAGAGTCGATCAGAGTGCCCCGATTCCGGTCTTCCGTGTAGACATGCAGCTTACCACCATACCTGCGCGGGGAGAAAAAGCAACCTGTGCTGTGCTGCTGGTGAAGAAACTCCGCAGAAACTGCGAAGGTAGGTCAGGTCGGAGAACTGTTTCCCGCCCACTCCTGAAGCTCTTTGGGATTGTGTGCAGCAAATGTTTCAGGGGTTCAGAATACAATTAGCAACGATGTTCAAAACCACGTTCCAACCAGTGAAAGCTTATTGTACCTAACCCTATTAAGCCCTGTAAAGCGATGTACTAAGTATAAAGGCCTGTACTAGTATGCGCTTTGTCCCTTGTTCAATTAATTACACGGCCACTAGAGGCACCAATCCTGACTTCCTCAGTGCCTGTATAGGGCGGGAGACTAATGGAAAAACCACAAGAGCACTTGCCACACAGAAACCCTCCCCTGCGTGTACCACGTAATATAAGGGTGTAAGTCTAAGTCAATACCAATCTACTTTGGGGCCGGTTCCGAGGCAAAACGAGACATGCTACGTGGAGCTCTGGTGCTGATCACGATGCCGCCTAGCATGCGTTAGTTTCAGTCAGGGGCCTGGTCAGGGAGAGGTTTCGGGTTCAGGTTTGCGTTTTGGGTTTGGGGATTGCTGCGAGGCTTTATAGACCCTGAACCCTGAACTAGTCATGTATTGGACTTCAGAGACCTTCGCTTTCCAGATGAGAGGAAGCCGCGTTGGATTAGTTTCAGAGGTGGTATGGCTTCCGACATCGGAGCGACATGAGAACTGCAAAGACCAAGGGCTGGCTTAGGGTTTGGGGTTCAGGGTTTTAGGGTTTCGGGTTTAGGGAGACTTAGGGCTGTTGCATACCCCCAAAGTCAAAGTCCAACCCAGCCCGTCCTGCAGGCCTTGCACGCAAACATACACACACACACACGCACACAAAGGACCAGTGCACGAGGTCTCTAAACCAGACCCTGTAAACACTAAACAGCCTTAAATCTAAACCCTCAACCCCTCCTTAACCCCAAATAGCCTACCGTTTAGGAACTTTTATAAAGAAACTATATTAGGGGACCCTACAAAGGTAGGTTCCTTAGGGTCCAGGCAGACCCTAAACCCAAACCCTAAACCCCAACCCAGAACCCGGAAACCTAAGCCCCGAAACACCAACCTTTAAAACCTTAAAACCCGAAAGCCCGAAACCCTAAACCCCAAAACACTCACCCCCCCAAAAAAAAAACTCACCCCCTAAAGCCCCAACGACTAAACCCTAAACCCCAAACCCAAAACCCGAAACCCAAAACCCTAAAGCCTAAACCCTAAAGCCCCAACGCATCGAAAAGGAGTGTTGCCTTGGGTTCGGCTATGCGGCTGCAGAGTTTGGTAGCATTGGTTGGCGGTCTCTGCTGCGCCCCCTTGGTCTGCCCTCCGAAATTTAACCCAAAGGGTACCTATAGTCTCCATTGTAGTTCCTTTTTCGGGTTACCTTATAGGATCCTAATTATATATTTGGTTAAACCAAAAAAAGGAACTACAATGGAGACTAGGGGTAGAATGTAGGTTTAGGATTTAGGGGTTAGGGCTTCTGTAGTCAGAATTCCTATTATGTTTTGGGAAAGTGTCCCTTGAAGAATACAGTTCCTTTAAATGTATCTAAAGGTTTCGTCAAAAGGCGTCTCTAAGGGCAACTATAAGGGTTCGAGCCGACATTGTTTTCGCAGTTAGAGTGTTAGGGTTTATACGGTGATTATGGGGCTTCTGATTGCAGGGATATTGAAAAGGGATTATCAGGCTATAAGAGTTTCTCATACGGCGTAGTTTTTGAGAGTTCTAGGATTTAGGGCTTTCTTTAGATTCTTCAGGGCGTCTATCTCTTAGGATTCGGAGTTTACATATTGGTTTTGGATTTACAGGAAGCTTTCTATCTTTTTAGAGCAGTTGAGTTTAGGGTGTGAAGCTAGAGCCTACATCGGGTTCGTTGTCGGATCCTGAAAAGTTGAAGCATCCAAGAACAGGTCATGAATAATGAGAAGAGGGTTTTGGGGGTGCTATAGGAGCCTAAATACATACTTATACTATTTCGGGGGTTCCTTATTATGAACTATAGTATAATGGCCCCAAAACCCTATTCTAATTATTAAGGCCCCTACATTAGATCAACGCGGGGGGAGGGGCGGCTGTGCTCAAGGCTTTCGGGGATGAGGCAGCGAGGCTCCAGAGACTTCGGTGTTTCAGACTTTTGGGGTGGACTTGAAAGGGCAGGGGACTTAGTAAGTTGGTTATAAGTAGGGTTATTTTTAGGGTAACTCCATTTAGGGCACTTATAACTCCGCTTATAACCTGCTTACTAAGTCCCCTGCCCCTTCAAGTAGGGTAGGGGCTCCTTCTCGAAGAGATCTCAACATGGCGCAAGGTAGAGTTGAGTTTTGGATGTTGCGTTGCTTTCGGTCAGTTTCAGCGAGCTTTTCTACGGGACTTTATGAGTGTAGCTCCTTGGATAGTCGATTCTGCTCTGCTCTGATCTGTTCGATGTATTGCATTATACCATGCCGATTCTATGTTCGTACTATTTTACAATACTTGCACTATATTGTACTACGTCATATGGTACAACGTTTCATTATCTTGCGATTGTATTGTAGCCTTTTCTACTAATTTTTGCCAACCATGAAAGAACGGCATCAGAGCCGAGAACAATTTTTGGAGGGATACCGTGTTATCTTGTATGAGTTCTGTGGGTGTGTATATGTATACTTCAGAATATGACCTGATATTGAATTATCTTACATTTCATGATGTTGTGTTGTATTTTGTGTTACGATACTTTATTCCAGTTAAATATACCATATCCTATCATGTTATGCGTTTGATAACCGTCCATGAGATAACATGCCATGTTAAACCAAACGTTACGTGTGCCAATATGTCGGTATCAGATTTTGTTGTATTGTTGCGTCATCGGTTGGCTAAGTTCAGCTTATATGTTCGTCATTCGGTCTTATCCTATGTTTGCCACATCTTAATAAAGTGTGCAATGTTCGCTTGTAACATAGTTCATGGAACAATATTGCATTAGTATTAGACTGGCAGTCTGCAGAATACTAGCTTATACTATACTCCATTGTGCTGTTTCATATTGCATTGCATTAAGCCATGCCACATACTCTGCCATGTTATGATACGCTGTGCTATATTAGGCTATCATCTTCTTCATTAAGTTGTTAGACTCCATCGCAATATGTTACATTGCGGCATTTCATCTCATTTTGCAGTACTAAGGCCCTGTAACTGTATTCACAGTCCGGAAGTCTTTGGCCAGGCCCTCATCTTTCCGCCGGTGCTGCACCACAAGCTGGTCCGGGGTCAGAAATTAAAAGATGTCAGGTTTCGGAAGCTCGCGTTTCAGTCAAAAACTGGATTTAGGGTAGTTTCAACATGTAGAGTCTAGGGTAATAGGGCCTCGTGTTCAGGGTTTAGGCCTTGGGGGGATTAGATTCGGATGCGCCTGCATCCCATAGGCCGAATTGTCGCTTGAAAAGAGCTAAGCAAACCACAGCTGCAGGTGGAGTTTATGGCGACGTTAGGGTTTCGGGCTTGAGGCTTTGTCTAACCACTGGACAGCCTAGGTTCATAGTGCTCCTTATCCAGATGTCCTGATGCATGTCCGGAGAAGGTAGGCTTTGATGGGTAAAGCTGGGTTTCGGTAGTTCTGGGAGCTCCTTATGCCATGCTCTAGCTGCCATGCTCTTGTCTTCACGTATGACGTATGATAGTAGAAAATCAGCAGTGCCGCAGTGCCCTTATCTTCAAGGGGTTATTGGCCTCAAGCCGGAGGCTGGAGTTGGCATTTTGAGATGTAGAGTGTGGAGTTTTGGGAATTGGCGTTTAGGGGTTGGTCTTGGGCTTGTGGCATCCAGGGTTGAGTGCTTCCAGTCTGGGATTAAAGGGTTTTGGATGCAGGAACTCACATAGAGAAATCGCTGTGTTTTGCATCGCGGCTGACGCGTCACAGAGTCCGTGTAAGAGAGAGAGAGAGAGGGACAGAGAGAGAGAGAGAGAGAGATGCAGGAGTTTGGTCAATACAGCACTATTCTTCAGGGTTCCACATCAGATGCCCCAAAATCCTATTCCGAACAGGCTCCTACATTACGCATTGCTACGAACATGCCTCGATCTGGGTGGATGTTGCTCGGGCTTACAGTAGGGGCATTTGTAAGGCTGTCAGGGCCCCTTAGCAGGAGAAGGCCTGGACAGCAAAGCCTCTTTTAGAGAAGCACTCCCATCTTTGAACGCTACCTATAGTCTCCATTGTAGTTCCTTGCTTGGGTCTAACCAGTTACATACTTCGGATCCCAAAAGGTAGCCAAAAGGATCTGCAATGGAGACTGCAGGTAAACTCTAAACCAACACAAAGTCACATCCACGCTGTGTCAGATTGGCGGCCAGTGGAAACTGGATGCCGGGCTATCGTTGTTGGGTGTCTTGCACTTGGCTCAGACGGCTGCGCCGGCTTATTTCGGGCTCCCCTAGACCCTAAACTTTAAACCCTGCTGGGAGGCTTTGGAGTCTCATTCGGGCTTATGAGTTTGGCGTCTCGGGCTGCAGGGGTTGACTCTCTAGGGTCGCCGGGGTGTAGCTGGTGGTTCTTAAATGCACCAAGCTGCAATACAGAGGACTGGATTAGACCAGTGTTCCTTTAGGAACGTATTCCTCAGGGTTCCTTAACATAGTCATCGAATCTTATGTCGCCACACCCTTTTGAATTTATTATATTATGGCCCCTATATTGCCACAGACCACAGCCAGCAAGCCTCGAAGCCGCAGCTGTTGCTTCACTGCTCTCAGGAATGATTTTCATTTTATTGCAATACACCTTAAGGGATTTAATAAGACTACTGTTTTTGTTCTGGTTCTCAGAGCGGCCAAGATTAAGGTTGGCGATTGTATCCTCTGTTCAAGCCGCCTGGACGTGGGATGTGTACCAGGCGCGGGGAGCACTATGCATCGCGCTTGCAAAAGCATATTCGATTTCAGGGGATGTTGGAAAGGCTCAAGTTTTCCACACATGGCTCCGGATGCAACACTGCACAGTTGAGGGAACCTGTCTACCATACCTGTCTGCACATCATACTCCATTCGTTTGCTTGAGTGAGCAAAGCAGCAATCCGAAGAACGGTAGCCGTCGGAACCATGGTCGTATTATGGTAGCAAGCAGGACGCGTACAAGGCAGTTCTCAAGCAGTACGGAGGCTATGTGGTACAGAGCAAGGCGGAAGAGAGCGATAGAGCAAGGGAGGCATGTTCAAGGTCTACGGGGGAGGGAGAGACAGAGAGAGAGAGAGAGAACAAACAACAATTCGCTTGATCTCCTCGCACAGGAGATCCCATACTACTCCTGCAGTGGCAACTGAGGCGCAAGGCGCCTTACCAACCCAAAACCCTGAACTCTAAACTTGGCCATGCACCTGAGGAGACTTATGACCGGCCATTAACCCTTAGGCTCTAAGGACTCATATTTTAAGGCTTTTGGGCCCAAAGACCATACTATATCAGGCTTCTGGGCTATTTTGAGCCTTAGGGTAAGACAATTGTCATGCTGACCCAGAAGATTGGGGTTCCCGACAATAGAGGACCCTAATATAGTAGCCTAAATAGTAGGATCTTTATTGTAAGGACCCCAAAAGAAGGTGCCCCCCGAATTTTCGGAAACTCCTAGATTGGGGATGGGTTTAGAAAGTCAAGACTCTTCGCTGCCTTCGTATGTGGAGTAGTGCAGGCAAGTGGAAGAAGCGCAATCAAGCCAACAAGGTCAACAATGGCATCATGATGATGAGGACAACAAACCACCTGAGAAACAAGCCACCTGAGAAACAAATGTGCAATCCGAAGACTCCGACAAGAGCTGCTTCAAACAGTCAGGCCACGGGGAGCGTTCACCTAGTGTCCCCCTTCATGGGACTTTGCCCCGAAGTCCTTGAAGATGTACGGGTTTGAGCTCCGAACTCAGCTGCAGAAAATGCCATCTAAATATATTGCAAGCACTGGGGCTTAAGGGAGTTTTGCAGCGCATCAAGGGCACAGGCTTTGAAAAGGGCTTCGAGTGGGATTAGCTGGGACTTGTATGGCGCATGGTTTTTAAACGCCCTAAACCCTAAACCCGATGAAGGCCGAACTCCAGTCTGTGGAGAAGTCGGTTAGGGGAACCCGAAGAAGTCGAAGTGAGTCGAAGTGCCCGACACTGAGGGCGAAGGACCTCTACCGGGTCGAAAACCCCCGGATGGCTGGTGAAGTGCGTTGAGGATTTTGCGATGTCGAAGAAGCCGTTTGCAACCGAATCATGAGCACATGCAGTTCGTCGTCGTTGCTGGGATCGTACATGAATTCTTAAGCTTTCAGATCACATCTTGGCCCTATGCAGCTCTCCCAGTCTCGAAATCCCAGAAGTATGTCTACCCGAAGCTTGAAGCCCTCAATCCTAAGCCCCTGGGCGGTTTCCTTTGTCAGGCGATGTGCCTCTGAGCTGCTACTTTGTGCGATCTTGATCATGACAGCCCTGGCGGTTTGAATGCCAGATCAAGACACCCGCTCGCTCAGGGTTTAGGATTTAGGGGTTTAGGGCTTCCCTAAAGCATTCAATTTCAATCCTTACCTGAACCAGAAAACTCCATGTGCTCGGTGCCCCACACCCTTGGGCCTAGTGGGTGTGAACCATTAGGAATGCCATTCCCTAATAGTTCCCGTACAATCTCACTGGAACGCACCCCAAAACTCGAGATTCTGTCTGTGAGGGCTCCAGTAGTAAACCCATCAACGCCCTTTTGCAACCTGCAAGGGTAGCCTGTCCAACCATTCAAGTTCTACTCACCCTAAGCATTCTGTCGGATGCTCCGAGTCAGACATCCTTAAGAGTCCAAGTTCGGTTCCACGTCCTCGCTCAGGGTAGGTTTGGTTCAGGGTTTTGGGCTTTCAGTTCTGGGCTAACGGGTCCTGGGATTTGGGCCTTCAGTGGAGATGTTGGAGTAAAGGTTTGGTTTTCTTGTTTGCAGCAGCTGGGCCTTCCAATGCATGAGGCTTCACCTGCCTGCAGTATCTACCCGGAATCTTGATATCCTGCTTTGGTTTCAAGATTCACCTTTGTGGGGGTTCATATTCGGGAACCCTCTGATCTGAAAGTTGCATTTGGGGCTGCTGATGATTATGCTCGCCGTGTGCCCATGCGCACCGAATGTCGGCCTGCAGGTTTCGCCGCTCTCCGGGTCTTTGCACTCGGTAGTCTTGAGTAGTTGAGTTTGGGCAGACCTAGTCGTCATGCTAGAGTAACTTCGTAGGATCCTCCACTATCAGGTGTCAGTTACAGTAGAGTCCCAAGGCCTTGTTACAGTTATAGTAGAATATATATGCAGCAACACCCTGTTCGAATTATTAAGGCCCCTACTGCTCTACGGTACTTCTTCCTTGGAGGATGCGGGATTCATTCCCTATATGCTGAAAGTCCAAACTGCGCTAGTCCGAAGCGCGAAAAGCTTTCATGCCGAAACTCAAGCCTACTTTTTCAGGGCTTAACTCAACTCGCGCAACACGAAGCTGACCCTCTTCATAACCAAGGCCCCTTGAGCCTGAAGCCTCAAGCCCTAAAGCCTCAACGTTTCGGGCCTCTACAGCTGGCAAAGGACTTGACCGATTACCAATGTTTCTGGGGGCCTCTTGAATGGAATTGTGTTATCATATGCCCCGGCTCCCCCCTAGTCTAGTCGTTAAGGCCTCTACATTACAGGCATCTGATATGGGCTTAGAGTGCACGGGTTTGGGTTGGGAGACTCGCTGTGCCTTGGGCTCCTGTTCTCACAGTCTCCGATTCGTTGATAATTATAAGGGACAGCTGCAGCCCTTTTTTTAGAACATCCCGCATGAGCGCGGGTAACTTGCACGCCCATATGGCAGAGCAGGAAACCGAGGGCATGTGACCTGCATTGCCGAGATGCATGAACGTTTATCTGGCGCTGCTGCATGAGAAAAGATGCGCTTGCCAAGCCCCGACCGTACAAAGTCGCTACGCAGGCTTGGTTATCGTCTTCCGTCCAAGCTGCCGCATGGCATAAGACAAACTTGATGCAGAGCTCCACCCCCCACAAAAGTGCCTAAGGCTCAGCAATTACAGGGTATGGCGGTCAGGGCATCAAGGTTGAATGTAAGCTCCTGATTACCATCACACCTCTTGGAGGTCTGCGGCATCGTGGCATTTCAGGGCTTACAGGTAGGAGATTGTGGGTGATTACAACACCTCGCAGTCGTGAAATCTGCTTCTAGTGACTGGTGCTAGTGGTGGTAATGGTGGTGGATAGGGTGGTAGTAGTGGTGGTGGTAGTGGTAGTGGTAGGGGTGACAGGATCAGGGTACAGTGTCGCGCAACATGGCCTAGTGTGTTTTGTTTATTTCAATTTCCTTTGCATCTCAGCCTGCCCCTGGCAACTTTCTCTGTTGCAGACACGTCACACTGGGCACAAGCGGGCCCACAACCCCATAGAGCCTCAGCCCTTCAACATCAACCCTGAACCCTGAAATGAGAAGAAAACTGCGTACTCTCAGTACCCTAACGGTCCAAACTACCCTCTACTTAGCTCTTACTGGGACCCCTGGTTGAATGTTAAGCCTGCTTCGAGGCAAAGTACACTTAGAAAGGCTCAGATGCCGCCTTTCAACTTAGCCTGAACCCTAAACCGTGAACCCTAATGATTGCCTTCAAACGCTGTGCAGGATGCAGGGTTTAGGCTTTAAGATTGGGATTCAGGATTTTGAGATTCGGGTTTAGTTTAAGATTGCTGGCAAAAGTTTAGATGCTACGATATGCTAGTAGGAGGATTCAGCTCCTCAGACCCAGCCCCCTTGTGGTCCCGTTGTAAATAGCCAGCTTATCAATCTTACAATTCTTCGATAATGCATAGTAGTATAGTACATCCGAAGTACCTACCCTAAACATTAATCCGGCCATGCGATTGGCGACCATCTGCATCGCCTGCGAAGCATTCACCGCACTGCTCACGGTCGCCTACTGCGGCGTTGTGCCGGTGCTCAGAAGCCTGCAGGAGAAGGAAGCTTAGGACTGCAGCAGAAGTTATGGTCCATATGGGTAGTTGTCAAAATTAAGGTCCCTTTTTGGGTACCCTAAATAATAGGTGCCGTATTATATTAAGGATCCAAAAAGGGACCCTAATTTTGAATAGATGCATAAACAGACAAACAAAGAGTAAATATCAGTACAAGGAGATACAGAAGTATGTGTGTTGTAATTTGCACATACTCACGTACATACATACATACATACATACATACATACATACATACATACATATCTCCATCTGTGCAGACATGCATAGCTAAACACATACATACATACTTACTTGCTTACTTACATACTTCCATACTTACATACCTACATACCTACATACATACATACTTACATGTTGTGGGTATATGTATGTATGTATGTATGCATGTATGTTTGTATGTGCATATATATATATATGCACACATACATGTATAGTACTACTAGGCTTGCATGGTCCTCTCCTGCCCTACATAGGGTTGCAAGACTCGAAGGTTTTGGGTCATCCCTCGATCGTCTGAGAGCCCCATATGCAGCCGAAAGGCTACCCCTAGTTGGGGAAGGATTTTCTGCGGCTTGATGGTAGGCATCATTGTATCTTTTGCAGGGGTCAACAGCTCTATGGAGATCCGAACACCTCTTTGCATCCAAAGTCCCTATACGTCCTACACCCCTAACCCACAATCCTGAACACTTTCAGCCCTAGCCCTGCCTTAACCCCAACTAGCCTACCATTCAGGGACTTATATAAAGAAAGTATATTAGGGGACCCCCAAAAGGTAGGTTCCTTAAGGTGCAGGTAAGCCCCTCAGAAAGAGCCCATGGAGGCCTCAAGCGTTTAAGAACTCTGAGACCCACAGAGCTTATTTTTGAATCTTGTTGGCTCCTGTTTGACGTATCCGGGTTTAGAGTTTCAAAACGAGTTTAGGATCTAGGCTTTATAGGGTTAATGGGTGTTAAGTGTTATGATTTGGGTTTAGGATTTCAGGCTTTGGTTCTGAGGTTTGGAGGTATTAGAATTATAGAGTTTCGGGTTGATGTTGCAACTCCTGCAGGGCAACGGTACATCATGCCGCTATAGCTCTGAGGATTCTGGATCTGATGCAGGCTTCGCAGTATCAGCAGTAGCCCCCAGGGTTTCAGAGCTTGGGCTGTCTTGGGCTTTAGGCAAAGGCGGCACGTTTTGCTGCCTCGGGTTTTGCTGGTTCGGGTCAGAGTCGGAGTGGATGGCTTGTTCGGGGGGTTTACGGTTTAAGGCTTTCGAGTTTCGGCTTTTCTGTAGCATGTTGACAAGAGTCGAACAGCCCGACTCTTCCCAAATCTAGTCTAGACCCAGACATCAGAAGCAAAGTCCCTAAACCCTAAANGTTTAAGGCTTTCGAGTTTCGGCTTTTCTGTAGCATGTTGACAAGAGTCGAACAGCCCGACTCTTCCCAAATCTAGTCTAGACCCAGACATCAGAAGCAAAGTCCCTAAACCCTAAACCTTCACCCTGAACCCGCGTGGGCTATACCCGCAACCCCGCACGCGAAACACGCAGGGTTTAGGGTTCAGGGTTTAGGGTTTAGGGCTCTATACCCTCAACCCAGCCTTTAGCTATGGAAGCCCGAGGTGCTCCACGACGTGACATCATCTCCAGGAAGCCGCCTCAGCTCCGACAGCTGGCCCCTTGAAGATCAGACGCTGGATGTCTTTTTTCCGGGTTTAGGATGTAGGTGTGGCCAGTATCATCATCGCCATGATCACCGTCATCATCATCATCGTCATCATCAACATCAACATTGCTGTTGCCATTACCGGTAGTATAAGATGTTACCATTATCGTTATCATATCGGCTTTTGCCATGACTATGACAATGATTGCGACTGCCTGTAATAAGACTTATTTTGGAATTACGATTTCGATTAGTATTTCCATTACTGTTGCTTTACAAGTGTACCAGTACCAATACTGATACCAATTTTGGCAATATCAGCACTAAGCTTGTACTTTATATTACTCTGTTTTTTTGTTGTGTTGCTTGGTTGCGGGTGGTTGTGGGTGGTGCTGGTGCTGGTGCTGGTGCTGGTACTGGGGGCGGCGGCGGCGGGGGTGGTGGTGGTGGTGGTGGTGGTGTCGCTGTTATGGTGTTCGTCCTATTAGTCGCACATTTTGTTTAGGGGGTTGGGAGTCTTATATAATAGTGTATTTGGGGTTTCTGCGGCCAGTCTAATAGGGTCTTTGAGTTTTCTTCGGCGGCTACAAGTCGAGTCGCAGGGTCAAGAAACAGGTACCAAAATGGCTTCTGTCAAAGCCGCTTTGACGTGTTGGACGCAGGACTGCCATTCCTCCGCCGCCCCTGAGGGGTGATGTAAGCCCTTGACAATGCAAATGGCCAATAAGAGGGGCGTTTAATGTATACCGTATAAATAAATACATAATATATATATATATATATATAGAGAGAGAGATAGAGAGATAGAGAGATAGAGAGATAGAGAGATAGATACTTACGTGTATATGTTGGAACTTCATAGAAGCGAGTTTACATTCCACTATGATTGCATGCGGGAAAGCCTAAGCCCAGAGCTCTGATACAACCGCAATGCCCTCTAAATCCTACCCGTATCCCTAGACCTTACATACACTTGAATTCATGCAGAGACTACCCTCATAAACTCGGCTACTGTAGTAGACTTTCGCAAGTATCCCACTTTTATCGGGGTATCTTCCGGGACTTTATGGATCTTCGTTTCATCAGTTTACATTGCCATGCAAGACTCGTTCATCCCTGAGGCGTATGCGCACAATATATGGAAGTGTTCAGCTGCAGCTCCTCAGTCGGAACTTCTCATGCCGGAATGCCCTGGCTTGCAAACTCAATCTGAGGGTTAAGGGTTCGAAGGGCAAGTTACCTTGCAGCGGTTTGGTGCCCCGTTCTTTGGCTTGCCGAAGCTCACTGTCCATAGAATTGAATGCCACCTGGCAATCCCAATACAGATTTGCACATCTTCTAATCGCATCCCCGTATGTCCCAGGATTACTATTACTACTGTAACTATTCCAGGATCGAGCTCCAAGGACTATAGCAGTCCAACACACTGGAAGCCCACAGAAGACAATGCACTATGATGAGTGAGCCCGCCCCACAGAAGGCACGATCCTGGCCCGATGCCCCACACCCTCAGCCCGAAAAGCGTCAACCCCAAAGCCAGAAACCCTAAGCCTAAAGGTCCATGTACCCAAATAGTATATACTTTGGCCCCAAAGTACCGAGATAGGGACCACTTTAAGGCCGAAGTATATACTGATACTGTTTGGGCATATGGAACCTTAGGGTAAGGTAATCTTAAATATTGAAGCCTTTTTCGAGGACTTGTTTTCACCAGCCACGGTCTCTCCGCGATCTTCGACATCGTTGGTGGTTTCCTGCTGCTGCGCTGGAATGCTGCGGTGTTGAAATCCACAACAGGACCGCCGCCTCCTGCAGGGGTGCTTTCGGCTTGCCTTGATGGTTCTATAAGGGTATCTATACGGGTTCCAACATAGGGTGTCGGTTTTCTGCTGTTCTGTGCAGACCAACCTGTTGGAATGTTTTGGCAAGTTCCAAACCCTGCACCGGGAGTCTTTTAGCAGCTTTATTGCTGGGCTGGGGTTGTGCTGCTTTACAATGAAACTAATTACTCCGATTTGCTGAAGTGTTGGGTTTTTTTGGTGGTGTTGTGTAGCGTTGCACTAAGGAGGTCAGCACAGTTAGTTTTAGTTCCCGCCATAGTCTCGTGTAGCCCAAACCCCATTCTAAGTTTGTCTGCCCCTCCATTACATGGTAGCCCCCGCAAAATGAACCGGAGACTCTTCACGTCTGTCGTCACGTGGGTCCAGTTATAATATAAACCTGCAAATCCCCAAGACCTAAACCTCAAAGCCCTCAAAACCTATAAATCATCCTGGACTCCTCGTGCCCGAATCCTACAACCCTCAAACCCTTAACCCTCCAATCTCCTCAAGCCCTACAGTAGAAGCCAGAAAGTTGGAACATCATTATCCTCATGCCCCTAAGGTAAAGTATAAGGGATCCTAGCACTAACCCTCCTAAAGCCATGTTCCAACTTTCTGGGGTTCACTGTATAAACCCTGAGTCCAAGGAGATTAGATCCCCAAATTCCCGATAGCCCATAGCCCTAAACCTGTCGGCACGTGTGTGAAATGCTCAAATTCCACTGCAGCCGGGGCGAACGCAAGAGCATTGAGGGTTAGGATTGGAGGTTTAGGTTTGGTACAGAGGGTCTGGGGTGGAGGGTTCAGGGTTTAGGCGGGTGCTTCTAAACTTCAGGGTGAAATGACACTGAAGGTACAACGTCGTGGAACTGCTCTACATCCCCTATATGCGCGGACAGTTTGTGTTTTTTTTGCTTTTGAATGTTGCAACAGCCCAGATTCAACATTCCAATTTCCTAAACTCTCACCCTTTTCTCTCCCTTCGTGGTATAAACCCCAAAGCCCTCACCCTATAAACCCTAAACTCACCCACCCAAAGCCCAAACACTCCTAAGCCACTGCCTAAACAGTGAAGGCCGAGAGGCGGTCCCCCTGCAACTCGCCGCGGCTGCTCCTTTGCTGTTGACTCGTCTAATACACTAGAAGCCCAAAAGTTGGAAACCCTTTAGCCTCAATCCTTGAGAGTAACGTATGTGGAATCCCAGCACTATTTGGCCTTAATCCGGTTTCCAATTTCTGTAGAAGCCAGAAAGTTTGAACATGGCTTTAGGAGGGTTAGTGCTAGGATCCCTTATACTTTACCTTAGGGGCATGAGGATAATGATGTTCCAACTTTCTGGCTTCTACTGTACTGTACTTAGAATACGGATGAGGGTTCAGGGTTTCTTAATCGTAGGGCTCCTGTAAAAGGTTCCTGAAACAAGGGGCTGCTACTGTAGATCAGCAGAGCATCACTGTAGTAAGGAACAACACATAATAGCATTACTACTTATTCAGGCTTCTACATTATGTTTCGTAGTTGCATTTGAGCATCAGGCTTTACTTCTTGGGCCTTCAGTTTGAATGGATTTGGTTCTCCTGAGGGTGTTCGGGTTTCAGACAAATATGGGAGTTGTTTTGCTTGTAAGGTTTAAGGAGGTCTGGATTTTAGGTTGGGATGTAGCACTGGCGCTTTGCCAAGTGGGGCGTCGAGCCTTCGGCATTTTTGGGCGAAAGATGCTGAGGCTGGAGGTCGAGTATAGGGGTCGGCACAATAACCAGCAATCTGCCTTAGGGCCTTTGGGTTTAGGGTTTGGTTTAGGGTTTGGTATACCTCGAAACTCCGTTCTAATCATTTAGGCTCCTATGTTAGGGCTCCGCTGCGCTTAGCGTTGCGATCTTTTCACGCAAGGTTTCTCTTATAGTTCCCCTGTAATTATACCTGTGCGTACGAAGCCCCTAGCCCCTAATTATGAAGGCCCCCTTTGCTTCACGTGCACTGGTGCACTGCAGAGGTGTCGGTATTTACGATGCTCCACGGCCTTGCCCACGGGGTGATCGGCTGCTTGGGCTGGCAGTCTTCGCCATCTGAGTCCTACACCCCAAACCCGAAGCCTTGCATGTAGCCCGCGCCGCGTTTGAGTGTTTGGGGTTTGCAGAGGCCACGGCCGGATGATATTGTCTGAGAATGTAGGGCATTCCATATGTGTCTAAAGAACCTCTGCACCAAAGCCCGAATCCAAAAAAGACTAAATCCTAAAGCCTGGAAAGCCACTGCACCGTAGGCCCTAAATCGTAAACGGCAAACCCTAACCCCAAAAACCCGAAACTCAGCCATCCAATTTCCAGATGCCTGCCCACAAAGGTACATGGGCGTTTCTTTTGCCTATGTTCACAGGTATTCCGAATTTGGAGTTCAAGGGCTTTTAGTGGATATGGCTTTAGCGTTTGGGAGCTACATAAATGAGGGTCAGGCCAGTGCGAACGAATTCAGGGATGGACAGATGAAATGCAAAGCTGGGCAGCAAAACGGTGGCATGAGAATACCCCACGACAGACGCCGAGACAATGGCAATCTAGCGAGAATTCGAATTCAAACACTAAACCCTAAACCCTGAAGCCTTAACCCTGAACCCTAATGTCTTCCTGGGTGACGACGCTCTGAGCTCTCAGTCGTATGGTCTGCTACAGCTTGGCACAGTTTGTGGCCCAAGGCCTCTACCCCAAAAGACCCTTTGCCCAAAAACTCTGTGCTTGGAAAGTTTCCTTAACCAGATAGCTTGAACCCGAAAACTTAAGAGGTGCTCACGGACATACTAGGTTCAGGCACTCTAGCTTTTGTCCTGTTGAAGGCTACTTTGGTGGTCTGAATGCCGAAGTCTTGGACAACTTCCGTCCACAGAAGGCCCCACCTCTGCCGCCTGTGATGCATCTCAAGATCCGCATGATTTGGGAGGGGAGCATGGGCGCCCTTGGGGATTTTGAGGACAGGGATCCTATCAATTAGATTTCTCTATAAGGCCCCGATGTTGTCAGAAGCTTCCAGTGTTTGTGATGCTATTCTGTTGTTTCGCCCTTAAACCATAAACCCCTAAACCCCTAAACCCTTAAACCCTGAACCCTGAACCCTAAACCCTGAACCCTAACCCCCCCCGCCCGCCAGAGTCCTAAACCCTCAACCCTGAGCCTACCCTCCCCGCCGCCTTTCCTTCAACCTTTCAGGGTTTCTGATTTTAGGGACCCCCAAAAAGGACATAAGCATAAGCATTTTATAGGGATATCCCTACCTTCTTGGGCTTCTGCATAATGGGCTTTATATGGGAAATCCCTATCTTAATTTTTGCTTATGTGCTTTTTGGAGGCCCCAGATTCAAGCCTTGAAAGTTTGAGGCTATTGAGCAAAACAGAGGCCTGAATAAACTCGAATAGGGTTTCTGGGCTAGATGGGGTTATGTGATAGTATACTTATATAGGGGCTATAAAGGAAAGCAAAAGACTGTTCCTAATTATTCTGACCCCTACATCAATGATTGATCCGGGCCCATGCATTGGGTTTGGGGTTTTCGGTTTAGGAAGTGCTTCATCTGAGGTTGGCAGTTGCCGTCTTCATTGCTTTGGCCTCTTTCCTGGCGGTGGGCCCATTCGTAGGACCGGATTTTGCTTTAGGAGTTCATCTGGCTTCAAGTGTTGGTGCCAGGGCTATTGGCCGCTGCATGGTTCTAGTCGACGAACCCAGAGACTCCAATATCCCTTAATTAAGGACTATACCTTAAATTATAGTAGGATCCCTACTAACATTTAAGGTATAGTCATTAAGGGATATTGGAGTCTCTGGGAATAAGCATGTTCCCTGGCGGGGCGGGATCTCAGCGATTCTAGGGATTGTAGGGTTTTGGAAAGCCCCAAAGCCTGAAGCCACTTCAAAATAGCCCTTGCCTCTCTGTGCATGGTAAGTGGGCTGTTGAAGCGACATGTGCCCATGTGTATGTATATATCTATGTATGTATGTATGTAAGGACGCATAAATAAACAAACATATATAAAAAATATATACACACATACATAAATGCCTATGTATATGAGTACACATGCATACACACATACTACGGCACTCAATACTTACACATGCATTCCTGCATACATGCATGTGCATGTGCATATCTACGTATGGATGAATGGATGGATGAATGGATGGACTACGTCAGGTCCTTAATGGTTCTGGCTCTTGAATTCGCGCGGCCTGCTGCATGGATAGCTGAATGAATGTCGAGGATTTCTCAACAGGGTTTGGAGTGCCCTGGAAGTGTCAGTATAACCAAACCTCGAAACCCCAAACCCGAAACCCTAAACCCTAAACCATAAACCCTAAACCCTAAACCCAAACCCGACACCCTAAACCCTAAACCCAAACCCTAAAAGCCTAAAAGCCCCACCCTGAGGCTCTGAGGGTCGGAAGCCGCAACAGAAGTGCCCTGGCAGGATACGTTCACGGCGTTCCGCTATCGCTCTGCTCTGTGATCCACGCTGTGCACGCTGGCTGAATCCAGAAGCTCTCGAGACTGAGCTCTTCTTCCCTGAGAGCTTGTATATAATGTATAGTGTGTTGTAAACATACGTAACTAGGAATGTATATATGTATATATAACATACATACATACATACATACATACAGACATACATTCATACATACATACATATGTTTATACGCTTTATCTTTATATACGCACAGACATACATATTTGTCCACATACATATCTGTAGGAGGTCCCAGACCGATGGCAGGAAGCTCGGTTCCACGCCTCCCGTGACTGGATTCATTCTCGTTCCGGGCCTTTGGGGGGGGAAACGGTGAAGATGTTACCTGGGCTTTGGAGTACCATACTTTAATACTTTTTTTCTTAATGGAACCCTTATGAAATATAAGTTTATACTTTTTCTCCCTGGTTACTTAAAAGCCCAGTTACGCAGTGCCACATTGCACCCAACCTGCCCTGAACATCCCTGAGCGCGATATCCTAACTCCGATAATCCATGAACCGTTAGCCGTAAATCCCTGAAACCCTCTAGACACTGACTCGTATCAATCCTGATCCATGTACATAACGACCCTATGGGTCGTTGTCGGGGCTCTCATGCATGACATACTACACAAGATAAGGACTTGCATAAGTTGTATACCCCTTCTAGTCCTTATATATGTTGATCACTGTGTTCACAATATGCCAATACACGTTATTCGTTGTCTTCGGGCCTCTGCATAAAATCCTAAAGAACCCTACAACACCCATGCGACTTACGTACGTGTGTGAGAAAGAGAGAATGAGAGAATGAGAGAATGAGAGAAAGAGCGAGAGAGAGAGAGAGAGAGAGAGAGAAAGAGAGAGAAAGAGAGAGAAAGAGAGAGAGAAAGAGAGAGAAAGAGAGAGACAGAGAGAGACAGAGAGAGAGAGAGAGAGAGGGGAGAGAGGGGGGAGAGGGAGAGAGGGAAAGAGGGAAAGAGTGAGAGAGAGAGAGAGAGAGAGAACGAGATAGAAGGGCAAGGTTTGATTGGATCTCACAGGCGGACGGACGGACGCACGGACGGACGGACATACAGATAGGCACCGAGATAGAATCGTCGATAGATCGGTAGATAGATAGCTAGGACACGTAGGTTGGTAGGTAGGTAGATAAACAAACGAACAGACAAGTCATAAATCGATGGGGTTATGGATACAGTAGAAGCCCAAAAGTTGGAAACCCAATAGCCTCAATCCTGAAGAGTAATGTTTAAGGAAACCCAGCACTATTTGGCCTTACATAATCCGGTTTCCAACTTTATGGGGTTTACTGTAGATGGGGACGGGCTAAATCAGAGAGCTATTGCTCCGGTGAGAATTCTGACCACCACCTGAAGTGAGCTCCAAGGCCTGACAGGCAAACAAGGTGTTAAGGAACATTACAAATGAGATTCCATTCTGGAGCCACTGCAAGCCCCAGACCCTAAAGCCCAAGTGATAATTCGGGGATCAAAATGACCTCCAGTCTTACTGTTCAGGGTCCTTCTAACACTTATAATCCTGTTCTGTTCGTCACTGTCACCCATTTTTACCCAGATCGATCCTGCTCTTTCTTGTCTACGTTCCGCTGCAGTTTGCCTTCGGGGCAGTGCAACTCGTGGCTCGGACGACGGGTCGGTCCTTTTAAAGGGATGTCGGGTTCAGGGTTCCTTTCAAGGTCTTTGTAACGGGGGTTAGGGTTCCTAATAAAGGGTCCAAATAAAGGGGTCTATATCTATCTATCTATCTATATATATATATACATATATATATATATATATACACATTTCTCTATATATATATATATATAGGTTCTATAAAGGGGGTCTCCGCATCAGAGGTGTCGTTTGGTGTTCGGTTTTTTGGAGTTTAGTGGGTGTAGGGGTTACGGTTGAGGGCTCAGGGTTAAACCCTAAACCCTAAACCCTAAGGGTTCAGGGAGTTTAGTGTGTATGGTTCTGGGCTCCATGGGTTGATAGGCAGGGTTCAGGGTTTAGGGTTCAGGGTTTAGGGTTTAGGGTTTAGGGTCTAGGGTCTAGGGTTTAGGGTTTAGGGTTTAGGGTTAGGTTAGGTATTTTAGGGTCTGCGGGGCTTGTCGCGACCCCGCAGATCAGTCGCAAGCCCATGTAGGGTTCCCGTAGAGTCTAGCATGGGAAGGGAAACTCCCAGGTGGTTCGGTTCACTCTGAAGATATCTCACCTCGCAGAACATAAGGCAGACGGCCTGGCATTCTTTGCAGAGTCCCTGGATGATGTCAAGATGCATTAAGCCCCACACCCTAAGCCCTAAACCCTGAATTTTTAAGCCTTGAGCACTCTGCAGGTTCTGAACTTCTGGATCTGCCTTCCGCGGCTGCTTCTGATCAGCGCTTCGGAGCCAACGCAGGCGTGGGTCAAAGATGCTGGGGGGTCTCCTGGGTTCAGTTTCAGGAGTTCATTGAAGGTTGAGAGTTTAAGGTTTCAGGGTGAGGATTTCGAATTTCCCTAAACCCCTAAGCCCTAAGCCCTGACAGAGGGGACGGTCTACAGCAGTCGTTCTCTCCGAGCTACGTCGTCGTGGTGGATGGACCAGGGAGAATGTGGTACAGAAACCAAACCTTCAACCTTGACACATTACGGCCGGAGCACCAACCCTAAACCCCTAAACCCTAAACCCTGTAGTTGGAGTGATGAGGGTTCGCAGGGTAGTTTAAGGGCGCGTACTTCTGAGTCTTGGGGCCTCATTGTGGCACCCTTCCCCAACATGACTCTACTACTGCTGACGGCGAAGGCTTCAAAGAAGCCTGTTTTCCCACCCTGAGCTGAAAGCCCTACCTTAACCCCAAATAGCCTACCTTTTTAGGGACCTATATAAAGAAACTAAAATTAGGGCCCTAAACAGGTAGATGGGTCCAGGTAAACCCTAAACTCCCTCCTTACCTGAACCAGGAATAACCTACCTTTTTAAGGACTTGTATAAGGAAGTGACTTGTATAAGGAAATCATAATAAGGAACCCTAAAAAGGTATGTTCCTTAGGGTCTAGGTAAACCTACCTTTTTAAGGACTTGTATAAGGAAATCATAATAAGGAACCCAAAAAAGGGCGGGTACGTTCCTTAGGGTCTAGGTAAACCCTACAAACCCTAAACCCTAAGCCCTAAACCCTAAACCCTAAGCCCGAAACCCTAAACCCTAAACCCTATAAACCCTAGCACCGCTGCCGCTCTCGCAAATCCCAGACCCGAGCCCTCAACCCTAAGGGAAGCCTTTTATAGGGATATCCCTACCTTATTGGGCTTCATTATAAGGGAGTTTATATCGGATATCCGTACCTTGTTGGGCTTCATTCTAAGGGAGTTTGTATGGGATATCCCTAGCCTTATTTTTGCTTATGTGCTTTTTTGGGGTCCTATGAACCCTAATTCGTAGCATCCTTGGCTCTGAACCGCCAACTCCTATCCCGTAGTCAAAGCCCTGAGGAACAGGAGTTCAGCCCCTACACCACATGGGTGGTTATCAAAATTATGGTCCCTTTTTGGGTCCCTATCATAATACGGCACCTACTATTTAGGGTACCCAAAAAAGGGACCCTAATTTTCACAACCACCCACACAACAAAAGCATTCTCAACAAGCACACTAAGAGACAAAGGATCGGCAATAACCTTGAACCCTACATCTTACCCTTAAACGAGAGGGGGATCGGCAATCTCCCGTTTCGAGGCTGAGGAGCGTGAGCGAGACGGCTGGCCCGTCATCAGCATAGGCGCCTTAGGGGTTAGAACGAGGGTTCAGGGTTCAGGATATTGGGATTTAGGGTTCAGGATATTACCCTAAGCCCTGAACCCTAATCTTACTAGAGGGTAGGGTCTCAGTTTAAGGTTCAGAATTCTTGGTCGCTGGGGTGGCGGATTTAGAGCAAAGAGCTTGGGGTCAAAATGGTAAAGGGCGGAGGGAGAGGGAGCAGGATTTCAGGTTCGGGAGCTTCGTGTTCCGGGCACGGGTTCGCACCTCTGATCCTGCTCGGGTCCCAGCGCAATCGAAAAGTCTCGGGCTGCGGTGAGCCAAGCTCTTCGGGGGAGCTGTGCCATCAAGAGGAGATGCCCGTATTTGCATGCCTATAGATGTTCTTGGGATTAGATCCTGATGTGTGTTATTTCGCACAAGAGACCCTAAGCCCCAACTGTAGCTCCTTAGAATAGACGGCATGATGTCGACTAGCATGTCGACAATGCAAAGACAGCTGTGTGGGTTCCGGTTGGACACTGCGTGACCGCGGCTGTATGATTCAGCTCACTCTGGTTCAGTTCAGACAGTTTAGGTAAGTGTATGTTTATGCGCATGCGTATGTGCCATGGAACGTGTACGTGTACGTGCATGTAGCTGAATGTATATTTGTATTTGTGCATCTATACACAAATATTGTGTGTGTATATCTACAGATAGGCATATGTGTTTGTCAGTCCATGTGTCCGTTTGTCCTGTACCATTTTGGGGTTCCTTGTCATAATTATAGTAAAATGGGCCCCGAAACCCTATTCTAAGCACGTCTGTCCATCTGTCTGCTAAACCCTAAACCCTAAACCCCTAGACACAGGCCCCCAGGGCCTTGAGCCTTGATCCCTCAGCAAGAGCCCGTAGCTTCTTCTGAAAGAGGCGTGCTGCTGCTGATGCCCGTGGTGTTCTCCGAGATGTTGCTTTGTGATGCCTTCGTCAAGGCTGCCTCAGGCACGTGCTCAGGGTTCAGGATTTACCGCAGGCCCTAAGTCCCTAAACCCCCAAAGCCGTAAACGGCAGAACCCGAAACCATTCCGCAGAATTACAGTCGCCATTTGGACTTTGCCTTTCATTTATGACAGCCGAGAAGGAGCTGTATGCCCTTGCTCTTGCTGCCTTTACTCTTGCTCCTGTTCTTGATGTTTCTCTTGCTGTTACTCTTGCTCCTGCTCTTGCTGTTTCTCCTGTTGTTCCTGCTCTTGCTGTTGCTCCTGCTCCTGCTCCTGCCCCTGAAGCCTGAAGCCCCCTAGTTGACCGAATTCAAAACGGGTCTTAAAAGGCGGGGATGATTTCAGGGGGATTTCCAGGAAAGTGTTTTTGGTTATTAGGAGGTTGTTTGATAAATGGAGGCAGAGATTAAACTGAGTACCCCAAGCAACAGATTACATACATTGTATATACATATATCCTGCCTTGTGTATGTATAATTATGCATACACTAGGTTACTCTTGTCAAGAATCAGTACAATGCAATACAACTGTTATAGCTAGCATCGTAGAACAAGGTATTCAACAATGTATACGAATATTAACTCTGTCGTTTGCAAATTGTTCTTCGTTGTACTAGTTTATATATGTATATGTACATTGCATTATATTTATATACAACTTGTTTGTAGTATTTCATTTTATGATTACACAGTACATCGTTATACAGCATATTGATATTGATTATATTCCGTATATCGGATTCTGTTATACTAACTTGAGCACAAACTCATGTTACAGTTTTTAACTCATCATGTTATGTTGCTGCTTGTTTTGTTCGATGGCATGATATCATATTTTATGTAGAATATGCTATCATACAAAACACCACATACCACATCTTCTTATTGTGTTATTCCATGTGGTGTCATTTTTATATACATATATATATATATATATATACACATATATATGTATGTATTACATTGTACTGATGTAGAGCATACTGCAGTGTGTATATATATATATATATATATATACAAATGCAATTACGGTTATTTGCTTTAGCATATGACATACATGTTACAAGTACTATACAATACAAATTGTACATGTAGGTGTGTGTGTATATATATATATATTATGCATGGGTATATATATATACATACATATCTATTTTCATGTGTATTCATACATTTGTATAATGCTATGCTATGTTATACTGACTCATACTGTGTCGCAGCTGCTATGTCGCATCTCGTACGTTATGTTACACCATGTTTCATCACGACATGCACATGTATATGCATGTGTATATATATATGCATACATGTATTTGTGGTATGCTTGTCTTTTATTGCAACATGCTGCTTATTATCCGTATACCCACACATAGTTTATAGTTACATCTACACATACATGCATATAGGTGTTCATACACACATTATGTCCGTCACTGTGCATCATGTAACTTATGTTATACGGTACATACATAAACAAGTGTATATAGGTATATGCGTGTATATATATATATAGAGATATGCGTGTGTTATAGACGTGTTGTATACAGTTGAAATCATGTTTTAATGTAATACATATTAGATGTGTCTGTTATATGTTGTATGCTATTTTCTTTTTTTAATTATATAAGTGTATATATATGTTCTATGCTATATATCATGTCAGATGTGCGTATACATGTACATATTTTTAGCTCTGACACCTCACACACATGTATATATATATATAGAGAGAGAGATGTTGTTGAAACAGAAACTAAAGCATGAACCGTATAAACCTGAAGCAGGACATTTGCTGTACGACAGCTCTTTGCTGCTTCTGACGGCTGCATATTCCATAAGCATACGGCCGAGCCGGAAGGCCGACTGAGTCCTTGAATCTTGGCGGTTTGGTTGTTGATTGAACTCTGTGGATGTTGTAAGAGGGCTCGGTGAAGCGCGACATTATGGGTTTAGGGTTGTTGATCTGAGGAAAAGCCTAGTATAATCGAAGCTGGGAGAAGGATTCAAACTAACCAAAGTTTAGGTTTCAGGGGTTATGGCAGTGGACTGCAATCCTGCTAATTGAAAGCACACCTCTTGCCATTTGCAAAGTCGACCTCCAGACTGCACCGAGTAAACGGTAACTACTGCGTATCATCGTGGCGAACATGCTAGAGGCTAAACCCTAAACCCGTATCCCGTATCAAGCCCTAACCCTACAAAGCCACCATGCAGAAAGACCTCGACCCTAAACCCTAAACCCTACGAAACTCTTATGCAGCAAAGTTGCGCCTTCCGGATTTCCAGTTACCGTGAAATAATACGCTGGCTGCTCAGGCTCACCAAAGATGTGCAGGGAGAGCAGCCAAGGTAGAGCCGGGGATAAATGAGGAGTCTGGTTCATGGCTTTGGCGACTGTAGCGCTTTCGGGCGCAGATAAGGCTTCGTGGTGGATCTAGGATTTTCGATATTAGGCCTGCGACCTCAAACCCAAGACGTCAAACTCGCTAGCCCCAAGCCATCCGGCCCCTCGAACCCATGGCTCTGCTCAGCGACGCGTGGGAAAAAAAGTCCGCTTGAATTGTGCTGAACCAGGATGTAATTTACACGGGAGCATACCTAGCACGGACCTATGGCGGTAGGACTTATCGGGCCTTGGCGGTTGAGGCTTCTGGGGTTGGATCCTAGACCCGGTAATGACCTTTGAGTCTGAAGCCTCAGAACTTCTGAACCATGCACCGAGTCGGCCCTATTCTCTAGATAGTGAATCCTGCAGCTTAAGTCCCCTCAGTAGCCCTTGAGGTTGAATTGCAAGCTTGTAGACGGTTTGAGGTTTAGGGTTCAGGGTTTGGGGTTTAGGGTTTGGGGTTTAGGGTTTGGGGTTTAGGGTTTTGGGTTTAGGGTTTAGGGTTTAGGGTTTGGGGTTTAGCCCCAGAACCCGAAAGCCCAACAGCCGAAACCTGAAGCACTGACCCGAACTTGAAGCGCGTGCCGAGATCAAGATGTTGGTCTTGGACGAGGCGGATGAGATGCTCAATCGTGGCTTCAAAGAGCAGGCACTGTTGAGCACTGATGGGTTTCTTCACGAGATCCATTCGGGATTTAAGGGCTCGGGTTTTAAGGTCCAAAATAGTTTTGGATTCAGGACTTAGGGTCGGGTGCAGGATTTGGGATCCGATCTGAGGCGTTTGTTTCGGACTAAGGGTCCGAAATAAACAGCCCGACTACTCTGAACTCTAAAGTGTGCTGATGCAGAGCCTCACTTTACCGATGATCGTAACTAGCCGTGTGCATTGCACACTTGTATATGAGCTTAAAGAGCAGCACAGAGCCCTAAACCCGAAACCCTAAACCCTAAACCAGAGAATATCAGCACTATGATATCCACGAAGCGACAGAATCATAAGACGACAGGTACCAGACCATTGGTCCAACGACACCTCGTCGACAACATGTCACAGACATGTGGGTGGTTGTCAAAATTATGGTCCCTTTTGGGGTTCCTAATATAGTACGGCACCTATTATTTAGGGTACCCAAAAAGGGACCCTAATTGTGACAACCACCCATGTCGACATGTCTCCATAACGAACCATGTGTCGGCAAAAGACTGTGCTGCTCAAGACCAAGAACATGCACACAGTTTTCTAACCTATTAGCTTCATATAATAGTGGTGCAAACACACATGGCTTGCTGTAGAATGTGTCTACGAGAATGGACGAAGTCACGAGGGCATTTCAGCATTCGAAGAAAACAGCTAGCAACTACGGAACTACTCGAAGCTGTGAGAACATTTTTGGTTTTCAGCACGCGCAGAATCCGAAAAGCTGCAAAGCTGCAGGTAAGTCCTGCTGGGGGGCACAGCAAGCCACCTACTTACTTAATTACTTTCTTACTTACTTACACACGCACACACACATGTGTGTGTGTGCGCGCAAAGCCAATCGTCGACGTTGCGGGATGTGTAAAGCAGGGCTTGCAGCAGCGCAGTGATTTTTATGAGAACCGGAGGAGGAGAACGGAGCACTTCAGTCCACACTCAGCCACTCGACACAAAAAGGCTAAAGCAAACCTTCAAAAATTTGAATCACGATACCTCATCAATGCCTCAAAGTCCTCTAGCAACCAATCCCTACACCCGAAGCCCGAGAAGCACACCCTTACCTCGTCAGTCCTAGAGCTCCGAAATCCGCATGCCTACCTAGACCCTCCATCTACCCTCTATTAGACCCTAAATACCCATTATTTGGGGCCATATACCCCTATTTGAGGCTACAAGGAGGGTCCTGGTAACATTCCGATCCTGAACCCTGCATCAGTGAATCAGTGAAGCATCTCGAAAGCATCACCAGTGGAAGGCCTTTTCTTCGATAATGAGTTTAGGGGTTGAGGGTTTAGTTCATTGGGTTTCGATTTTGGATTTAGGGTTGTGTTCGTGAAGTCTGCCAGAGTGTCAGTTGCTTCAGTTTGTAAGGTCTTGAAGGGCGTGTGCAGTGGATCTGGTTGTGTGCAGCTCCTGTGGTGGTGGTTTCCGGCATGTTGGTTGCGAAAAGGGTCGGAATGCATCATCAATGATATTCCTCATCGTCCCGACTACAACTCTAGTATACCATGCCACAAAGCCTGTTCTTAATTCTTGCGGCTGATGAAGCAGTGGCCACTACATCGCAAACTCTCAAAGTCTTCAAGTCACCATGATTTGCACAACAATCTCTCATCCCTGCTCTAGCGATGGGATTACATTTAGAACACGTGTCTCTCACACCGGGCCAGGTTTATGACATCTACCGGTATCTTCCGCCGTCCACTCAGGCCGTGAGGGGCACGTTTTTAAATTGAAGAGACCTTTGCGGCCTCAAAGGTGTTCGTGCTTATTTTAAGTATCCTTAGCTCAATGCCTTCAGTGCCTTTTGCGGCCCGATAGGAAATTAATTTGGGATAGGTCGGATTCCAATATGCGATTTAGGGTTAAGGTTCGTCAAAGTCAGGTCTTGTTATTGTTGAAGGTGCCGCTTCCAAAGAAATCACAACCGGTGCATATGGGCTGCACTTGTGAAGAAACCCGGATGTGATGAGCACATATGAACACCAATCATGTGTGGGTGGCGAGCGATGGATCAAACTGTTCGACTAACGCTCCGAAACAAATCTTTTACATTGTAGGTACACCTTTAAAAGATGCAAGCATCCAGAGTTCCCAAAATACCAAACTGTCCCGCTCTGGCATCAATCACTACGACCAACCCCAACACTCCCCTCATGAACTCAGGCTGCGAGTACCCTGATGGGGCCTAAAATTATGTAAAACCAGAGTTACGCTCATTTTTCGCCTAGTTAGCAAGTCTCAGGGTCCTTTAACTAGGGTCTGAACCCTAGTTTCCTATGTCTAGATCTGTATCTCTATGTCTATCTATATCTCTACCTATATCTATATCATCTATATCTGTACCTATATCTATACCTACGTCTCACGAAAGCCCTGTGGTACCGATTGATTCCCTAGGCCCTATACGTTTGAACAATGAACATCGATGTTACAAATCCTGCAGAACCCTATTCTGCTTGTTACGGACCCTTTCTTTTGCATTCTCAACCCCTAACTCCCGAATTATGGGCCTAAAGCCTTCAATCCTCAAGCCCCAACTTGTGTGCTTTGAGGCATACAACCGGCCCAGCCAAAAGTATTGACAGACCCTGAATCTACCGAAACAGAACCTGAACAACAAACATACAACTCCGGAGTGTTGCTGAAGACTGTAGTTTAGTGCAGGGTTTAGGAAAGAACTGAGTTGGGGTTTCTAGAACGAAGTTGCTTGCTGCAGCTAGGGATTACTACATGCCTCTATCTTGTTACTATACCCTAAACCCCTGAATATTCACCGCCGCCATGCATTAGCGTGTTACGCCCGCCCCTGAACCCTAAGCTCCTAAACCGTAGGCCCCATCACCCCACAATCCTCAACGAGATCCGGTCGCCTCTGGCAGGTAGTCTTGGTTTCGGCGACCATGCCACACGAAGTCCTCGAGATGACCCACAAGCAGCTCGTCCTGTGGGTTTAGGTTAGAGAGACATCCCTGAAGGGTTTAGGCTGGGGAGGGCTTGCTGGTGTCGTTACCTGTCTACTTAACTGTCTATTGTCTTCGTAGTCATCTATCGATCTATCTATTTACCTGTCTACCTGTCTATATCTGTGGCGATTTCTGTTCCTAATCAATACCCAAACCTATGTCTATATCTACCTATATCTATATATCTGTATCTCTCTCTCTCTCGATCTATCTATATATATATACCTGTACACATATATGTTTTTTTTTCTGTGTGGGGTGTGTGCATGTGTGTTCATACAGGTGGGTGTAGAGGGAAGTGCGTCACACCGAATATACCACTGCCACTGGCTAGGTTTTGCTCAGATGGACCGTTTGTATCCTCGGGATCAGCCGGGCCCGAAATATATCTCAAGTACCTCGTATCATACCCGGAAACATACCCGAAGGCCCCTAGTTTCTACACGAGTTGCCATATGTAGACATGTATGCCGACATCCACTGGAGTGTGTCATCATATGTTGACTGAGTGGACTGCTTCTCTATGCTGCTTTGCATGTGGGAGTTTCCGAAATTTACGAGGTACCTTATTTTGGGGTTCTTATAATAAGGATCCTACTAGTTAGGGTACTATATTGGGGTCCCCTATTTTCGTAAACTCCCATGTATGTTTCGGCCAACATTTCAGCTCGTTAGTTCTTCGAGACACACACGGACAGAGGCACAGAGCCCTGATTTCACAGCAAGGCCCCCATAAGCCCTAAACCCTAAACCCTAAACCCTAAACTCCTAAACCCTAAACCCTAAACCAAAAGCCATAAGCCCGCCTTGCCCTTCAGGTTTATGAACAATCCTTTCAGAGCCTGGGCCCCGGCCCGGTCCTGCCCGGTTCCTTATTGGCTGTAAGCTCAACTTTTCAACTTGTGGGGTTCTTATAAGGTAGTCGATTCTGCACAACTTTTGGGGTTCTTATAAGGCAGTCGATTCTGAAAGTTTCAACTCTTATTTCCTTGGGTTTTGGGTCAGTGAGGTTCGAGCTTGAAGGACCCAGGAGAGCAGTGCAGGCTTACCTATAGTCTCCATTTCAGTTTCCTTTAAATTTGGTTAACCAAAATCTATATTATAGGATCCTAACCATAAAATTGGTTAGGTTAACCAAGAAAGGAACTACAATGGAGACCAGAGGTAGTTCATGGTCTTGAACTAAGGGAACATAAAAAAACCAAGTCTTCACTGTTTAGGGAAGTCTCTTTGAATGCAGGTATGCTCTCTGGCGCCACCTGAGCCTCTTGAGCTGCCAAAAAGTATCCCACTACAGCTGTCTTCAGAAGTATTGCGCTCGAATTGTTGTGGCCCCTGGATGGCCGAGATGATTCCGAATCTGTATCCCTGTCCCCGGTAAACACCCATGGAAGCTGCTATGCCTCCAGATCTGCTGGTGCTACTCCTGGTCTGCTTGTTCAGGTCATGATCGCGATTTTTGTCGTTAGGATGGTCCCAGAGCACTGCCCTCCACTGTCCTTGAGCTCCGTGGTCCTTTCCCGAAACCCTGGACCCTATAAACTCGATATGTCGATATATAAGCTCCAAAAGAAACCTAAACTGCAGAACTCCAACCCCCCCAACCCGAAACTCCAAACCTTATAAATCCTAAACCCCAAACCCCTAAACCCTAAACCCTAAACCCCTAAACCACCTAAACCCTAAAACCTAAACCCCAAACCTCATAAACCCTAAACCCTAAACCCCTAAACCCCAAACCTCATAAACCCTAAACCCTAAACCCCTAAACCCCAAACCTCATAAACCCTAAACCCTAAACCCCTAAACCCCAAACCTCATAAACCCTAAACCCTAAACCCCTAAACCCCAAACCTCATAAACCCTAAACCCTAAACCCCTAAAAAGCCCTGATCCCCAGAAGCCCGAAAGAGCCTCCCACAGAGGTCCTAGTGAAGCGCGATGAGCTGACTCTGGAGGGTATCAAGCAGCGGGCAAGCCCAGAGTTTCAGAGAGTTTCGAGCTTGGGGTTTGGGTCTTAGGGTTTGTAAAATTTGGGGCTTAGGGTGTATAAGGTTTGGGGTTTGGGGCTTAGGGTTCATAAGGCTAAGGTTTGGGGCTTTGGGGCTTAGGGTTCACAAGGTTTGGGGGCTTAGGGTGTATAAGGTTTGGGGCTTAGGGTTCAAAAGGTTTGGGGCTTAGGGTTCATAAGGTTTGGGGGCTTACGGTTCATAAGGTTGGGGGCTTAGGGTTTATAAGGTTTGGGGCTTAGGGTATAAGGTTTGGGGCTTAGGGTTCATAAGGTGTGGGGCTTAGGGTGTATAAGGTTGGGGGCTTAGGGTTTATAAGGTTTTGGATTTTATTCAGGGTTGTTTCGGCATGATATTTGACGAACCGCCCACGAATTGTACTGTAATGGTTTAGGCTTCATCGTGCATTAAGGCTTTCTCTATAATTCAGGAGGCATAGGGACAGATTCGTGTCTGAAATAGGCTTCCTCCACAGTCACAGGTTAGCTACCATATGTACATATACAAGCATCTTTGTATGTATGCATGTATGCATGTATGTATATATATATATATATATATCATATATGTATATGCTACCTGTGTGCTGTGTGTATTTATTTATTTATATGTACATACGTATATACGTATGTACACATTCGAAGGTACAAGATAGTATAAATGACACAGGGTTGCCGTATTCTGTCTGCATTTCGGGCTGCCCGCTTGAAATAGCCCGAATCCTAAACGCTCTCTTCCCCCCTAATCTCTAAACCGGAAGACATAGCAAGAAGGTTCTCCAAGTCTAGGGTGCTATCTGTAGGGTGTTCTGCATGCTACATAGTCACATCCCCGTATAGTTGTTCTCCAGCATACACCAAATCCGTTAACCCTAAACCCTAGTATAGTGAATTATTATTGAGGGCCTGTAATGTGGAACCGAAGGCTCTAACCCGTCCCTAGAAACGAAGTGTAATGTAAAGCCCTGATTAACAAGCCCCCTTTCGTTAAGGGCGTATAAGGATCCTTGTTACAATCCCTTTAAGGTAGGGGGTCATTGGTGAGAGAGCCCTACACCCTAAGCCTTAAATCCACCGTCTGGAAGTTCTTGAACCCAGCATCTTAGCCAATCCTTACACTCAACCCAAGAACCTACGACCCTATATCATGCCAGGCAGCCGCCCCAAACCTGACACCCCTATTCCAAGATGCTTTCAGAATCCTTTCAGTAGCGTTTGAAGCAACCAAACCTGAATCCTTGTCATAGAGGACTTTGTACGTGTAATATCAGGCTGTGTAACGGTTAAGTTTCGGGTGTCAACGGAGATGGGGGTTTAGGTTCAGGTTTATGGCTTCGCGCTTTATTCAAAAAGCTTGAAGCTTAGTCTAGACTTGCAAATGAGCAGTTTCCGTGGCTTTCAGGGTTTCAACGGAGTTTTACAGGGGTTATACTATTACACAAGGCGTCGTGGTTGAATGCGCTTTAGGTTCAGAATTTGCGACCTCCAGGCATTTGGAAACGAAAGCCTGTAGGGGAGCCACAAGCAAGGCTTTGCGACCCAGGGTGTAGTGCAACACTGATTATATCTGGTTACGCATCAGCTCGTCAGCAGTGTTTGTCAGTTGATCTTTGCAGCAGTGTTTCTTCATATGCCCACGGCAAGCTGAGGGCTAATCACACTCTTCGTTACATCTTGCGACTTCGCCTTTACAAATAGTGTTTGCAGTGACGCTATAGGCTTCCATAAGGGTCTTATGCTGCTTTCATCGCACGGGTTTTTGGACGGGTTTCAGAGAAAATCCGAGAAAGCTTGTCAACAGCGTAGCCTCCACCTTATGTCCTGAGCCCTGAAACCCTCAAGCCTTAAGACCCTAAAGCCTTAAATCCTTCACCTACCCCTAAACCCTAAACCCTAAGCCCTAAGCCCTAAGCCCTATAAGCCCTAAGCCCTATAAGCCCTAAGCCCTAAACCCTAACCCTCTCAAAAGCGGCAAACCCAAACCTGACACTTCCACAAGCCCGAAGCCCTTAACTCCACGACTGCCAAACCCCATAAACCCGCCCCGAAGAGTCCTAAGCAACTACATCGTAGAACCTATAGGGTTGGGGTTTGAGAAATGTAGAAATGTATCCCCCCATATACGTACTTCCCGAGCCTTAAACCCTAAACCCTAAACACTGAGCCCCCAAACCCTAGGTTCTTCGTGGCCGTCGAGCGAGAGCAGTGGAAGTTCGACACCCTGTGCGACCTCTACGACACCCTGACCATTACCCAGGCGCCTGAAGATTTAGGGTGTGTGGATTTAGAGCTGCGGGGTTTAGGGCTTATTAGGGTTTGTGGCTTTGGCCTAAAGTGTGGGGCTTTACTTAGGGCATGGTGCTCTGAGGTTTAGTGTGGGACCGTAGTGACTGCGCCAATAATCTTGGCATGGCGCCCACATTAATACTGACAGAGGTGCTAATCTGCATTCGCGTTGCATTTGTACTACACTAACCTCTTTACTCTCTGCTGGTTCGTCAGCTTCGAACTCCACCAAGAAACATTAGGGTGCTAGCGTCTCCGTCCTCGAATAACAAAAACTAGCTTGCGGCTGTAGTCCTCAGCACCCTGTAGACACTGTAGATCCGAGGCATCGTTTTCGACTTATTCAGGATTAGACAAAAATTTAAGTGTTGCGACCTTCCTTTAAACCCTTATAAACCCTGAACCCCTAAACCCTAAATGTAAAGGATTAGTTTTTCGGCCCTCAGGCGAGAAACCTCGTTTGAGATTCTGTAACATGTTCGTGTTCGGCTTTGATTTCGCGCATGCAGTTGGCAGTTAGCAAGAGTGATAGTATGTGTTGGTTTTTTAGCCTTCTATCGAAGACGATACGTAAGGCTGTACTCAAGATTGAAACATGCATAGTCTGCTCAGGTAATCTCCAACCGGCCTCAAGCCTTGTATGTGGATATACGCACATGCTGGCTTGGAGAGACTTTGAAGTATTTGTCTATGCATGTAGAACTGCATTTATGTGTTTCTGCGCATGAGGTTTTCAATGTATTGTGCTCACGATGAAACGTGTCATCTTCTACAGGTAGATAGTCGCGTACAACAAAACACAAAGAAGTCAGGCCCGATGTCGGTACATACAGAATAGACCGATCTCAATGTTTTGAGTCGCTCGGAGACAGGCTGTCATCTTCTGCAACACCAAGCAAAAGGTGGACTGGCTGACGTCTGACCGGCTCATCATTGAAGAGGATGTTCAGGGGGCTTGAGAAGACGAGAAAGGGTTTAAGGTTTAAGATGATGCTCTTCGGTGTCCGTTTCGAGCGCGCATGATACCCGCCATGTCCATCCGGATTTTCCCAGCTTGGGAAGTTTGCTTCGCATGGGGCTTTGTAGGCGATCAGAAGATGGAAGCCAGGCAGAAGATGCGAGATGCGAACTTCACCGTGGCATCCATCCACGGCGCCCGAAAGCCCAGAAGCATGCTGTCCCAAGGGTCCAAGTACCAATAATTGCGTAGCTTCGTAGTAGATAGTTGGTCCCCAAAGGTATATACTAGGTTTGCTTGGACCCTTTGGGCCCTTTGGGTGTCATCACACATCTGTGCGCTGAGTACACGCAAATTGTCACTGTGGCCACGACATATACATCAGCAGCACCATCATCGTCCTCAACATCTTCTACATCAACAGCATCGTTCCATCCTTGCTGATAAACATCATAAACTTTGTTCACTATAGAGCTATGTTCATACCCATCATCATGCTAATCCTTTGTGTCATCCTCCTCGTTGCCGCAACAGCAGTAGCATAAGTATCACTCTAAAAACCATCAGCATCATCACCTTCATCATCGTCATCATCAACAGCCTGAGGACCGTCATCTGTTGAATCCTCAGTAGCATAGACACCACTTGCCGCCGTCATCATCACCATCATCACACTCATGATGACCATGATCACCGTCATCATCTTCAACAATCATCATCATCAGCAGAAGCAGCAGCATCGTCGTCATCATCGTGATCATCGCCATATTACTATTCCTCTTCTTATTCACCTTCGTATTCGTGTTCATGATCATCGCCATCATCACCAGCAGATTCCTCTTCTTCTTCACCTTCAAACTCATGCTCATGAACATCATCATCAACAACAACATCAGCGTCATCGTCTCCATCGTCATCAGCATCTTCATCACCTTCAGCAGCGTTATCATCATCATCATCATCACTGTCTGGAGAATGGTGTGGTAACTTCCCCAGTATCTATGGCTGTCACGTTTGTACCATGCCTACTGCTGGTCATGTGCTGTCAATCGCCTGCATAGTACCCGAGACAGCAAGGATATGCCGCAGAAGGAGCGTGACGCCATCATGCAGCAGTGACGGCCCCAGAGCAAAGCCAGGCACAGGCTGTTCGATGAGAGTTTCACAAATGAGGGGATCCCAACTAATATAGGGCCTTAATAATTGCCTATACTATTCTAGGGGTTCCTTAGTATAGCTATAGTATAATGGGCCCCAAAACACTATTCTAATTCGTAAGGACCCCAATTATTTACGCCCCTTAAGTAGTACAACATTAAGATGCTTCTTGTATGACTCCCTGAAGGTACTCGGAAGTTTCAGAAGCCCCTCGATTTCTTAAAGGGGTAATTGGCCTGTAGCTGAATCTTCCACCCCAAGACAAGCGTTACTGTATTCGTTCCCTAAGCTCTAATTGGGCGTTCTGTTGGCTTTGCAGTCTGAGTAAGAATACGGGAATTATCACGGGCATCCAGGGTGTTGCTAAGTGTGAGTAAGAATACGGGATTATCACAAGTATCTAGGGCGTTGCTAAGCGGAGCTACGAAATCGAAAGAGCCCACAACCCCGAACTGCACGGCCACAGGGAACATACATGTGAAGCATCACTACGCAGCTGGAGTTCCGCACTTTCTAACTACCATGTTTAGCATCTCAACAGCTCCAAAATTCCAAAACCCTGCACCCGAATGGTACTCCCACCGTGGAGCTCGCATTCCTTGGTAATTACCAAGCACATTGATTGCTGTTAACAGCAACGATTTGTAGCCTGTTGGCATCGGGACCAAACGTTGATTCCGAAAATGCTTCTGAGAGACTTCAACACATACTCCTCTGTGAGACGCCTGACCGTTTATCCTGCACGGTGTAGTATATAGGGGCATGAATCATGTCTAACAGTCTTCTTTAGGACTTCTTACTGGCTGCAAACTAAACTTTTCAACTTTTGGGGTTCTTATAAGGTAGTCGATTCTGAAAGTTTCAACTTTTGTTCCGTTGGGTTTTGGGCCAGTCAGACTTTCGGGTTCCTTCATATATTAGTTGTTGTATTATGCCCCAAAAGCTTATGCCAATTATGAAGATCCCTACAGTTCGATTTTAGGGCTGGGGGGTCCTAATGCCCCTGTACCCGTTTGAGTGACGTCGGAAGGGCTCTGAAGTTGGAAACCGCTTCTTAGTCAGAACTCTACAGTACCAACAGCAACAACTGCTTCCTTCTCGCCCAATTTGTCATCCGCCGATCTGGGCTTTGGAGTTCATAGGCCCTGTCATAGCTACAAAAAAATATTTGGGCACCTTCAGCCAAATGGCTATGAGTTCGATGATCACCTTATTGACTTGTCATTATGGTACAAAGCCGCAGTCGAAGAGGTCGAGGATGAGTGGAAAGTGGAATTGCGAGTAATCAGAAGTCAGACAAGAAGCATCAGCAACAGCCTAGCATCCGTAGTACTTGGTTTTACCTTTTTCGTCGTCATAGCAGCACGAAGCCCCAGAACGGACGACCAGGATGTTTGAGTTCCAGTTCAAAGGCTCGTACTATAGGGGCCTAAATAAATACCCATATTTTTGTTGGGGGGTTCCTTATTGTAATTATAGTATAGTGGACAACGAAACCCTATGCTAATTATTAAGGCCCCTCTATTATGGTTCTTACTTCTCGGCAGCCCTGCGTCTCCAGACCCTCTAAAGCCAGTCCTCCCCACGAAATAGCAAAACCATGCCTGAACCAAATACATAGTGGTGTAATGAATTAGTCACTCTATCCCCCTTTCCGTCCTGATGCATAATATACTATAATGGATCCCAAGACCCCCTTCGAATCATTCCTGCCCTTACACTAACCCCTAACCACAAACCCCTTAAATCCTAAACCCCTAAACCCTAAACCACTAAACCCCTAAACACAAGCTTTCGAGGTTCCGTTCGGGCACAAGCCGCGTGCTGATCTCGACCGACTTATGGGGGCGAGGTCTGGATGTGCAGCAGGCTGGGCCGGTTTAGGGTTCAGGGTTTAGGGTTTAGGGTTTAGGGTTAGGGATTCGGAGTTGCAGGGTCTGGGTATTAGGTGTTTTAGGCTTCAGGGCTGGTGGGGCATTTAGGGGTTCAGGTCTTTTTGGTTTGTTACATTGCGTCGGTGTTCGGGGTTCTCCTGTCCAAGTGTAAGTGTAGGGTTATTCAGTGCCTGGCGCTTCGGTATATCACACTATACAAGCCTCTAAAATCCTCTGCGTGACGGGGTGCATGCTTGGGGTTCATGGTGGCGGGTTTGTTGCACGTGATTGAAATGACTGCACAAGGATGCAGTTCCTGGATCCTGTTCCGTCAGGATGCCTGCTTCGGTGTCGTTGCTTGGATGAGCTTGAACATCATAAGCTTCTGTGTAAAACAGGCTGCTACCTCGACAGGGAACTCGAATCTACTGCTGTGCAGCAGCGCCCATACTATTTGGGGTTCCTTAATTTCATTATAGTATACTGGGCCCCACCCTGTTCTGAAGGCCCCTACATTATGGCCTAAACCCCAAGCCCTAAAACCCCAAAACCTGATCCGTGCAGGTCTCTCTGGTGATTTGCTACGACCTGCCCAACAACCGAGAGTTCGCTTCCCAATGGGGTAGAGGGCGGTTTAAGGTTCAGGGGATGAAGGTTTACGGTTTTGGGGTGTGGGGTTTAGGGGTTTATGTAGAAGATCAACATTTAGGGTTTCGATTGTTTTGGTGAGGGTAAGGGGATTTAGAAATTTGGGTTAGTGGCGGGGGGATAAAACTCTCAAGCTTCCTTTCCCTGCCCTGCTTTACGCTGCCCTGCCCTAGCACCCTCAAGCCTTACAACCCTAAGTTCCCCTGAAGCCAAACAACCCTATTAGTTAATACTCATATATATATATATATATATACACACGCCTTAATTACCATGAAACTTACATGTACCTACACCTGCAGTTATTCAAGCATAAATACGTAAGCAAATAGCTGTACATAGATAATCACTTAAGTAAATGTGTATATATATATATACATACATACACGAACATGATATATGTTTATCTTTAACTTGCATGTACCACACGAACACACACCTGAAGCGACACCTCGGCTACACACCTTGATCTCCTTAAGCCCCCCGAAAGAAGTTCAGGCTGTACATCCACCGAATCGGTCGATCTGGCCGTTTCGGAAGGAAGGGCGTCGCCATCAACTTCGCTCCAGCCTTAGTATAGGGACGAGTTTCTATGACGGTTCTTTTGAAGAGTTACGGTTTTTGGTCGAAGGCGGCCTGAAAAGTTGGAATGGGTTTTGACATTCTGGGGGCATGTTTTAAGTTATAAGCAAAGTTTTATTGGAACTAAGAACCAACTATTCAGTGTTGCTTACATCCTTCACCGACAGTGAACCTTGCACGCACCCTAAAACGTGAACCCACTCTAAACCCGAATCCCGAATCCCAAATCCTAATCGCAGGTCAAGAACGATGACATCCGAATCCTGCGCGATATTGAGCAGCATCTCGGCTGTTCAAAAGCTGCATTCCAGCCTTTGTCTTGTTACCCAGAACTGCACCTTCAATTGAACACCCCAACACTTTCGTACAGCACAGGTTAAGGGTTTAGGTGCGCGGCGTCAGCCCAAACACCCAAACCTACTCTAGAGCCTGAAAGCTAAAGCCTCAACATCCTTGAACCCTGCCGCACCATATTAGTTCTGCGGACTTCTGCGCGAGAGACGACGGACTTGCAATTGCAGGAGAGCGGTTGAACAAGTCTAGGATTGTTGGGTTTCGGGTTGTTTGGGAGTCACTCCGATTCACTCGTGATTGGACATGCGACTCTTTAAGGAACGTTCAGCGTTTGTCTGCATAAAGGATGTGTGCTTTGGATTGTCAGTTGTATAAACGTAGACATACAGTTATGTGTGTATATATATATACATAGATATATACACTCAATAATATACATACATGTATGTGTGCGTGGATGTGTATGTATGCACGTATGTATGTATGTATGTAGTCATGTATGTACGTATGCATGAATGCATAGATGTTCGGTACTTGCGTACGAATGTATGTATGTACGAATGTATGTCTGTCTGTCTGTCTGTATGTATGTATGTATGTAAGTATGTACGTATGTCTTCGTGTGTATATATATACATACATATATACATATACATGCATATGCCTCCATCTGTCCATCCATCCATCCATCCATCCATCCGTCCATGCATCTATCCATCCATCCAACCATCCATCCATCTATCCATCCCTGCATGCATGCATGCATGGATGCATATATATATAGTCTATATTTATGAATGGATAGACAAATATACAACTACATACGTGGATGATATACAGATGAATGGACTACTTGAAAAAGAGCGCTACGACTACGACAAGCCTTCCACCCCAGCCCAGCATTAAGACTTTGCTCGGCCGTGTGTAGCTGCGCTTCTCTTTCCTGAAAGCTAAATGCTTTAGCCTTCCAGCGAGTGCTGGGTCTTGCCATGCCGCTGGAGCTGAGCTACCGCTCTACGTTCATCGTTGCCGCGGACAGCGAAGACCGCCTCCACGTCCCGGTTGCATGAGCCACCTTGATGAAGACATACCTTCCGTAAGAGCTCAAGGTGGCACGCTGCCGAGACTACTTGAAGGGCTTGATGGAGGAGTGTGGGCTCGCTCGTGGCAATCTTGAGCATGGCCCAACGACGCCGCTTCAGCTGCCCGAAAGAACACATCGGAGCAAATTAGCATTGGCAGTTTGGGCCACCCCATCGCATGCCGCCGCCGGTGTGTACACATGATGAAACGTCGTCTATGCCAGAATGGCAGTGTTTGTGCCTACTGTCACCTCCCACATCCGCGAGAGGCGGGGCCAAAAAACCAGTCTCTGGTCGTGTCAAATGATTTCAACCTCTCTCCTCGGTTGATAGACTTTCCTGCCAGCCTGCCAGGGCCAAAAAAACCAGTCTCTGGTCGTGTCAAATGATTTCAACCTCTCTCCTCGGTTGATAGACTTTCCTGCCAGCCTGCCAGGTCAAGCTGGACAGAGAGCAGCGTGCAATGATCCACCAGCTGCTGTACGGCGACTTCTTGCGGATCCTAGCCGAGGTGCTGAACCCTAAGGGTCCATGTACCCAAGTAGTCCCTATATAGGTACTTTGGGGCCAATGTATATACTATTTGGGTACATGGACCCTTACGGGAAGACAAAAGCGGTCGAGGTCGCCATGCGCCCGCTCGCGGTTTGGGATTCTGTCACCCTCTTGGAGGCGGAAGCAGAAATGGCAGCCGTCGCAGTCCAGAGGAATGCGAAGGCCATGAAGAAATTAAAGAAAGGCTTGCAACATCTCAACGTGTTGAGTTTGATTTGTGCTGGCCCAGCGCAGATGCCAAGACCATGTCTGTGACGAACTCACGCAGATTGCTGCAGAGCTCCGCTTCCATGCATGAGCCTTTAGGCGCAGATGCCAAGACCAGGTCTGTGAGGAATTCACGCAGGTTGCTGCACAGTTCCTCTTCCACGCATGAATCAAGGCATGCAACATGTCAATATGTTGAGCTTGCTTGAGTTGGCCCAGCGCAGATGCCAAGACCGTGATTGTGAGGAATTCACGCATGTCTCTTTGCAGAGCTCTGCTTTCACACATGACATGACTAACGTCGTCTCGCTTGACAATGCGTAAAAATACGCACAAAGGCCGGGAAGGAGCAGCATGTTCTTGGCTTGCTTTTAACAGCATCGTCCGGACATCCATTTGTCCAAAGGCCCCTGCAGTGGAATCTGCAACGTGTAGCGTTTCATACCGATTTCTTACATCGTGTGACTCTTGTATGACATCCCGGATGGTGACGCCACGGCATCATCTGTGGCGACCTGGGCGGTTCTTCCCGGATCATGAATTTGCACTCTGCGACTTCACGGAACGGAACTTCATTGTGCAGAGTGTTAACTTGCTGCAGCTCTTACGTGCTGCCCGCATCTGCCCGCCAATGCCATGCGACCGCTGCTATATGCCGGTGTTGCATTGTGCACCACTGCAGCACTGCATAGTGCCATTGTTGCTACCATTATCAGTATTGTTCCGGCAACAGCAGTTTGCAGATGCATAAACATCCCCCTTCGACCTCCCCCCTCTCCCTTCGACCTCGCGCAACGATTTCTAGCGAAAGAGGACGCTCACGATGCAGCTCAGGTTGATGCTGAGATGTGCCGAGAGACATGAGGAAAAACGGATATGTGGTTGCACCCGAAAAAAGTCTGGAGCCAATGCGAAGCTACACGAGTTGCACCAGTGCAGCTTGGGCCAGCTTGTTGCCACAATAACCAACAAGGAATTAGCAGCAGTACGACAACATATCAGCAACAAGCATTGCCACATCTGCAGCAAGTCAGCACAGGGCTAGCCCGCAAAGAGTATGAGTGTATACCACCATAAACAGTGCTCGGAATGCTGTTATTGGCTCCACTATTGCTATCGGCATTATCGCGGCCATCCACATCGGCGGTCGTGAACGAAGCAGTGATGTCTCCGCTGTCCTAGGGTCATCAAAACTGTTGCCCTGTAAATGCCCAGATATGCTTGCTTTCATGGTCATGGACAGATAATATCTCTAAAAAGTCTCTATCTGTTTAAGACGCCTGACAATGGACTTCTTTTGGCTACCTGCAGTAGGTGGCATCGGCTTCCGTTATGCAGCCTCTTTGCGTAGTGTAACATGAGCACAGCGAGCCAAGACACCAGAATCCTGCGTAAGCTTCAACTCTGCAAACTCCCTACGCTTCTTGGGCCTCTCCCGTTCCGCGCCGCTAGAGCTGCTAGAGTCCAGAGCAGCCCCCAAACCCGGGAAATCCACCACCCTCGCAGGTTTAGGGCTACCCTATAAACTCTAAACTCCCAAGTCTCCAAGCCTGAGGTTCTACTCCACGCAGATTGATGAGATGCCCATGAACGTGGCAGACCTCATCTGAGAAGCTCCGGGAGACAGAGTGCCGGGAATTTCGCGACTTTGGACACAGCTGAAACTCCTTGCCAGATGTAAGCCTGACATACACCGACCAACTTCCGACCCTAAACCCTAAACCCTAAATAGCAGAAGCATCCAATAAAGAAGAAGCTCCACCTCGCTTCTTCCGGCAAGTAAACCATAAATCAGAGGACTGCAACCTCAGCCGCTGATCCATAGATTCTCAAGCCCTGTAACATATAGCTGAGGACTGCCATATACTACGAGCCTGAAGAACTCATGATATCGATTTGTGGTCGTACCTTATATGCATAAAAGAGCTTGGACAGACAAGGTCCGGTTGATCCCTCGAAAGGAAGCCCGTATGAACCTATGCAAACACCCTAAACAGGCCTGTAGAGTAGCCATAAAAACCTTGTAGAACCTTGGTTTGTGGGGATCTGCTTGTCGGCTCGAAGCTTCGAGGAATGGGGGTTCATGCAGCGTTTAAGCCGATTTCCTGGCTTGGGTGTAATAGTCTCACAGGGTATAGGGTCTAGGGCTCTTGGGTTTGAGGCTGCAGGGTGGAGGGGGCAGGCCAAGGTTTTGCGTCTGGGGTTTTCCTGTTCGGTGTTGGGGGGGGGGGGGNGGGGGGGGGGGGGTTAGGTTGTCGTATCGTAGCACTAGGAGCCGACAAATGCTGCATCTAGAGTTCTAGAAGAGTCCCCAAATGCCCAGCCGGCACTCTGGAGCAACAATGTGTCTGCATGGATCGAATCCGGAGTCAGGTCTGGAACTCTTAACAGAGACATACTTGGTACTTGCGGCCTACATGTTTCGAGGGGTCGTAGAATTCCTGAAAATACGAGATTACCCCTGTTTGTTTTAGGACGCGGTGCGTTTGGGTCAAGGATCTTTTGCACTACGTAGTGTTGTGGCTTTTGGGGTTTGGGGTACACGATCCTCAAGTCCCAATTCCTAAATTCTGACATCCCAAATACACCCTATGGGGTTTAGAGTTTAGGGTTTAGCGTTCGAGAGGTTGAGCTCCATTCAAGTGGGGTTCAAGGGCTCAAGTCCCGCACTCGAGAAACTTCCTTCGAGGGGTTGGAATAGCAAGAAAATGTACCTCTTGATCGTCCGAAAAAGCTGCATAGCTATGCTACGATGTAGATGCAAGCTCATTCTAACTACACGATGTTTTCGGGGCCAGGGTGGGAGCCTGAATGCTAAACCCCACTAAAAAGCCTTTTACCATCAAAGCTGCCCCAAAACGCTAGCAGGCGCAAACCCTAAACAAAGAAGGTTTCGGGATTCCACGTTGGGGAAGTATCAGTACAGTTTCTCTGGGCCTGAGATGCTTTCCTTCCTGATGCGATGGTTTACACGCAGCTCTAACAGTCTAAAAGTCTGAAGTTCCATGCAGGTTTGTTAGGAATACTGTTGCCGGCAATAGCCTTTTCGTAATGTTAGATTATGTTTCACGTTTAGACCTAACGAACTGGTTCTAGTAGCCTCAACGTAGGGCGTGGGGGTGGGCGGGGGTTGACTCTACACTTCCATTATAGCCTAGGACCTAGAGTAGGCCCTTATTCCCTTTTTTAAGGTTTCAAGTTCTCTTAGAAGCCCCTTTAATCCAAAACGGGCACCCTTTTTATTCCTAGGTTACTCTTGGGTCTAGTAGCACTCACCCTAGTGGCCGGCGCCATCGGGATTCCACGTACCACGCCGAAGTGGCGCCTATCAACTGGAGTTTGGCTCTCGTGAGAAAAATGGAGTTCAAACCCGTACCAGAGGATTAGCAGGGCTCTGGCTTAGGGTTTAGGGTTTAGGGTTGATATAGGGAACATCCGACAACGACTGTTCGAAAACTTGAAACAGCTCGTTCTCACTCTAGGGACAACAGAGCCACGTGCATGTACGCAGAGGAGAACCTGCTGCAGGCAACCCTCCACAGATACAACGCTCCTCAAACTGGCACCAACACTTTTTGAATCGAAGTACAAAACAAGGTAGGCCTGGGTGTGCTGGCAAAAGTTTAGGGCTCTGCATTCCTGGCTAGTGCTCACAGGCCCGCATACAAAGCCCCGATGCAAAGCACATAATAGGGGTACATGACAAACCAGATGCAAGTGTTATCACAGTACTTACTACCTTTATGCGGGGTGGGTCAGCGTACGTGGAGAACTCGGGTCGGCAATAAAGTAGCACATCGTACTTCCATGTCCGGGCCGAGGGACTTGAATTCATGAATGGCTTGGGGTTGAAGGGTTTGGAGTTTAAGGTTTAAAGGTTTACGGGCTTGAGGTTTAAACCCGGTTTATAAGGGTTTAGGGCTTATGGTTTATGTAACACCTGAGCATTCAGAAAATTCGACTTCGCAAGAGCCTATGAAGCCTAAAGCCCAACTTCGGTCGAAGGTTCCTCAACCGAAAATCGTAGACTGGAGACGTTACATCTCCTTGCGCGCCCAGTTGCCCATACAGTGTGTTATTGCTCCTCAAACTCTTTACAAACCTGGTCGTAGCCAAACCCAGTGAAGGTCTATCGATAAATCTATCTATCTGTCTGTCTGTCTATCTGTCCGTCCATCGATCTGCTTAAACGTACATATACATATATACATACAATTGCAATCATATGCATATATATGTATACATACATGCATACATGTGCATTATTATAAGGTAATATAACATATGTCTGTAGGTAACTGGGCCATTAGGGTCTGCTTGCACCAGGTACCAGGGCTTGGCATACCAGGATGTCCTTGGCAGCTACAAGCTGCAGGGAAGCCGAGATCTAACGCCTGAACGGAGGGATGGATGGATGACTGTGCCAGGGTTGTTGAGGAATGAACGATTTCAGGTTGTAGTTCTTAGTGTTTAGGCATGAATGAATGACAGCTGTGGCGGCTCATGTGTGTGCAGAAAGTTTCAGTTAAAGCTGAAGGTTCCAGGAATGCCCACCTCGCCCAAGCCCAAACCCCTAAATTGCCTAAACTTTTTTCTCTCTCCATCAACTGGAGAGCCTGAGCCCTGCGAACAAGGACCTTTTCAGGACATGGTTTCAGGATTTACCAAGATTCGTTGTCGCTTACTCTCAGTACATCACTGACCACTTGAACCTTAAACCCCAAACCCAAAAAGCAGCATCAGCCGGTGTCGGTTGAGGGGATATTTTCGGCTGTGTGTGCTACCTCGCAGCTGCCGGGTTTCGGGTTTAGGGTTTATTCAAAAAGCCCCTGTGCAACCATTCCCCACCATCCTATTCCGCGTAATTTATCAAGATGTGAAAGGTGCCGATTAAAGCAGAGGTTGTGTGCTAAAGCATCTGAACCCGGTGGATTTAGCTTACAGTAACGAGAGCGTGGGGTTTAATGTCGGAACCTGATTAAGAAACCCTGGGCCTAAAACCCCAAAATAGTAGGATTCGTATAGGGAACCCTAATAAAGGCCCAAGGTTTCTTAATCAGGTTCCTACATTATTATAGTACCCTCATAGATCCCTTATAGTAACCCTGATAGACCCCTTTAAAGGAACCCTAATAAAGGCCCCCAAGGTTTCTTAATCAGGTTCCTAGTTTAGGTTTGGGCTTTCTGTTTTAGGCTTGAGGCTTCAGACTTCCGGGGGTGGAGGTTTGGCAGGAGAAGCCCTAGAGCCCCAAACCAGCCCTGTCCTTTCTGATGCTTCAGAATTTACAGACCGGTTAGTAGACCTTCTTTAAATAATTCCTACTAAGGGATATAGGTATAGGGCCCTGTCTATTGTTTCTAAAAGGACAAGGGTGCCCCAACCCCTAAAGCCCTATAAGCCCTACCTGGACCCTAAGGAACCTACCTTTTTAGGGTCCCCTAATATATTTTCTGTATATAAGTCCCTAAAAAGGTAGGCTACTTGGGGTTAAGGTAAGGTCCAAAGCTTGGGATTTGCTGTCGCTGGTCGTGGTTGCAAGTTCAGGGTTCGGGTTTTCGGCGTCAGGCCTGGAGCTGTAGACATCTCCCCGAGGTTCAAGGTCATGCGCTGCGTCCACGAGAGTGAGGGAGATGTTGTCGTCAAGCTGTTTATTCACAGGCCCGGAACCTAACGGGTTTAGGGCTTAAACTCTTCAGCCGAAGCAAGTCAAGCAACGTGGTTTAAAGTTGCCAGGCTCGGCTGCCAAGGCTTGGATTCGTAAACCCTCCCAAGCCGAGAATGAGTCCCACCTAAAATGGCTCAGTGGGTCCTTGCAGAGACTCTAGTTAGAGTTTCAGCTAGCTGAACCATAGGGTAGCTGAACCACGACCGGTACCAGGGCGGATCGATGCGGTTTCGCGGTTAAGGTCCCATGGTAGTGGCTGTACACAGTGGGTTGAAATTAGTTATGTTAGTTGTAAGTCCACTTGTATGTGGCAGAAGATCTCTTATAAGTCCTCTTATGGTGTCTAAGAGATCTTACAAGTGGCGTAAGTAAGGTAGGNAGTGTATCATGCTAAGTAGCATAACTGGGCTAAGATAAGTTATGCTACTTAGCTTTCTAGTTATGCTACTTAGCTTTCCAGTTAGCTTCTAGTTAGGTTTTCTGTCCAAAATGTGTGCGGCAGCATGTTGAGGCTTCATGGCAGAATGTTGTACATTAACATGAATATAGGTAGTTTTTGATGGAAATTCTTGTTGTCCTGGAAACAAGCTATTGCGTCCTGCAAAAGCCGCAGAGACTAATGGCAGCAAACACACTCGATTATGAGCATATTTTTTTAACAGTTGGCCCGCATGTCTTTGTCTGGCCAGCAGATTTGCGTGCTTTAGTCGGCGGCTCTCCTGGGTCGCTGACCGTCGGCGTTTGCTTTTCCACACATGGCTTTCACGGTCTTTGCATGGTGTGAGCTTGAGCATCTTGACCGCAAGCTGGCCTGGAGTTTTTTNTAGTCGGCGGCTCTCCTGGGTCGCTGACCGTCGGCGTTTGCTTTTCCACACATGGCTTTCACGGTCTTTGCATGGTGTGAGCTTGAGCATCTTGACCGCAAGCTGGCCTGGAGTTTTTTTCTCTGTTTCAAGGATGGGAAAGATTTTAGTTGCGGATGCGCGCAATGCATATAATATAGAGTTCGCGAAGCCCATGGCCTGGCGCAGTTCTTTGCCGTGGTGTACTTCTTTGTTCTCATGCGAACGGCCTCAGTCACGGTGGGTTGTTCCCTGCGGGCTGCCACTGGAGCTGCAGCAGCCTCACATGAGGGATGGCTTGGCCGGCTTGGTTTTTTTGTCACAAACCCTCTTTTTGGACAAAAGATTTAGACAAGATGCTGTAACTTCTAGCCACGTCCCCAAGCGCAAACGCGTTGTGTTGACTCTGTCAGCGAGTGATTCTGTGTCTGNAAAGATTTAGACAAGATGCTGTAACTTCTAGCCACGTCCCCAAGCGCAAACGCGTTGTGTTGACTCTGTCAGCGAGTGATTCTGTGTCTGCAAGTGACATGCGAGGAAAAAGTCGTGATGAACGCTGCCGTGTACTGCTTGTTTCTGACAGGACACAGCTGTGTACGTTAAGTTGGCCGGAATTGGTCCTTGCACGAAGAGCTGAGCCCNATATGTTTGAATGCAATGGCGCTGCAAAAACAGCGTCAGTTCAGGCTCGCAGTGAAGAGTGCCGCCATGGACTTGCTTCGAGGCCACGCCGAAGCCTTCCTGGCGCTTGTCCAGGCTGCAGACTTTGAAGGTAAGGAAAGCCTGCTTTCTGTGCAAGCTCAACGTCTGGCTGACCTTGTGAGGGGCACGACTACGGGCTCTGCTGCAGACTTGACGAACCTGCGGAACTACCTTGTCAGTGCAGCCTGTGACCAAAGCTACTTGCAGCACGTCTACCAGGCCTTGGACTCGCGCGTTGCGGCCGTCAAGAACCAAGAGGTTGGAAGGCGACCTCTTCAGGACTTTGACCTCAACTTGGAGCTCTACTTGCCCTCGCAGTTGTGGGACACCCTGCTTAACTTTGCCTTACCTAGAACCACTCGGCTGTCAGAGCTCGTTGGCCACGTTCTCAGCTTGGGCTGCCGCTGCCCAAGCGCAAACACCTTGGCCAAGCTTTGTGTGTTGACAAGCTTGGACGACGCCTCTTTGGTTTGTCAGGCGGAGCCTGCCTTGCAGTGGCTTTGGTGTGTGCGCGACCACTTCAAGCAGGCGGTTGCCAAGGTCGGCCGTGTACACGTGCTGCCTTCGTCCTACTTGCTGAACCTGCCTGGCCAGCCTGGTTTGCTACCCGGCGACCTCTACCTGCACGTCTTCAAGAACGGCAAGCCTGAGCCCAGTAGAGCGGACCCTGCCGAGCTTCTGCGACGCCGGACTCTTTGGCCGCTGCGCCGAAGCAACTCGGCTTACGTGGCAGCGCAGGACTTGAAAACTTCGCTCACTGGCAACCACGCAGCTCTGGCTAGGCTNCCTGCCGAGCTTCTGCGACGCCGGACTCTTTGGCCGCTGCGCCGAAGCAACTCGGCTTACGTGGCAGCGCAGGACTTGAAAACTTCGCTCACTGGCAACCACGCAGCTCTGGCTAGGCTGCTAAGTGGTGCAACGTCGACTCGAGCTGCGGCTCCGCTGCTGAAGGCTCTAGGCCTAGCCGAAGAGGCACCTTTGCCAGGTTTTCAGCTCCTTCGTGACCCGCAGCAGCGCAGCTTGAAGACACCCTGCCTCGGAGACTCGCAGGAGACTTCCGCAAGCGAAGGTGCTGCGCAGGCTGCCCCTGCACAGCTGGCGCTGACTCTTCCGGCTTCAGCAAGCTTGCCTCCTTCACAGGGGCTGCCTCCTCCTGCGCAGCTAGCGGAGACTCCCTCCGCACACTTGCCTTCGGAGCCGCTGGAGCTTGTGCCTGCGAAGCAAAGCTGCCAGGGCAAGTCTTTCCAGGCTGTGGTGGACAGTCTTAAGGGCTGTACCGCAAAGACACCGCCTGCGACTGTGCCAACTGCTGAGGTCGTGCCTCCAGCAGAGACTCCGAAGCAGGTGTCTTCAGAGGGAGTTCTGTTCCGTGTGAAGGGCAAGCAAGNCTGTACCGCAAAGACACCGCCTGCGACTGTGCCAACTGCTGAGGTCGTGCCTCCAGCAGAGACTCCGAAGCAGGTGTCTTCAGAGGGAGTTCTGTTCCGTGTGAAGGGCAAGCAAGGTCCAAGCAACCACAAGAAGCGTGCAGCAGACTTGGACCTTGTGTCTGAAGCGACCGTTCCCTCTTCCAAGCTTTGCCCGCCAAGAGCAACGCAGCAGACACCGACTGCTGAGTCCAAGAACANAAGCAACCACAAGAAGCGTGCAGCAGACTTGGACCTTGTGTCTGAAGCGACCGTTCCCTCTTCCAAGCTTTGCCCGCCAAGAGCAACGCAGCAGACACCGACTGCTGAGTCCAAGAACAAGAAAAAGGAAGTCAAGAAGCTGACACCAGCTGCTGAGTCCAAGAACAAGAAGGAAGTGAAGAAGGTGGCAACTGCAACGAAGTCTTCGGCTAAGGAAGAGAGCAGTCAAGTGCCGGTCAAGTACCTGAAGTGCGTTGTGCGGAGACTGCACCTGACCTGTGCTACTGAGAAGAGCTACGTGCAAGGCTGCGGTGAGGATGGGCGCAAGAGGCTTCTAGTTGGTGTTTCGAGCACCCAGTCCAAGCAGCACCAGAAGATCTGTCGGTCTCTCTTCCGAAAAGCGGAAGCTTTTGTTAAGGCGAAGACGACCTTCGACGTGCTCCGCGCAGAGCTCTTGGCTTTCCGGGCTGCGGAGTTGGCGTGAGCAGAGCTGCCTCCTCTCCAGTTTTTTAGTAGTTTTTTGCGCATGTCTAATTCATCATAATTCCTTGCAGCAATATCATGCACAGTGTGTTACCCAGCTGCAGAGCTTGCANTAATTCATCATAATTCCTTGCAGCAATATCATGCACAGTGTGTTACCCAGCTGCAGAGCTTGCAGCACTTCCCTGCCTGCAGTGCCCTGCAGATCCCGGAAAAGTTTCTTTGAGCTTATATGCTGCAGTTAGGTCCAACGTTCGAGTATAAATCCGGTTTCTAGCAGGGTGTCAGCTTTATGTCTGGGAGTGTGTATAGATATAGTTTTTTT
>BGNK01002144.1:113698-125600 GCA_003297005.1 Symbiodinium sp. clade A Y106 | reverse complement strand
GGCGTCGTTGCGCGTGAAAGTTCGCAGCGTGTAATCCCGCACCACCTCGCGAACCGTGGACTCGCCCGAGAGCCTCTCGGGCACCGGGAGCCCGTGTTGCGCACAGAGCTGGCGCAGTTCTGCGTCGTGTCGGCCCGTCCAACCCCCGGGCACACAAGCGGCACACGAGCTGTGGCGGCAGAGCGGGCATAACAGTTCAGCGGGACTCCGAGCCTGCGCGCGCAACTGCGCCACACAGCCCAGATGTAAGCAGTGCCCAATGCAAGCAGGGAATGGGACGGCTAGCTCCGCATTTCGGCCAGTCGGCAACAGGGCTTCAAGGCACACACAACACAGGTCCACACTCTCAGAGGACGCGTGTGTCAGAGGAGTGCTTGCGTTGCCCCCGGCCGCCATCGCAGGCGCCGGCGGGGCGGTTGAGTGAGGCGAGCGTCGCGAGTTAGGAGTGGCGCTGCGAGGCGGGCGCGACATAGGTGAGTAAGCAGAGGCCCGGGGTGTCCCCTCCCTGACAGAGCAAAGGGAGGCACTAGCCGAACAGGCAACCCCTTGCAGCCCTAAAGTCGGGAAACTGTCTGTTGGCCCTGCACCTCCGCTTGTCCCTGCCAGACATCCAATCAAACTAAAAATCCTGCAGCCGCGGCTGCCCCGAAGAGCGCCAGCGGCCGGAGATGTCTGCAGGCAAGGGCTGACCCAAGACCTTCCAAACAAAAGGGTCCAGAGCGCAAGTCCAAGTGCAGCGGAAGACTGGTTTTGCGGCAACCTGGGGCGGAGGCTGCAGGCGTCTGGCGTGGGCAAAGGTGGCACCTAGGTGTGCGTCAAAGCCACACGAAATTAGTGATACTAGGGCTCGGGCCGAAAACTGTGTTGGGCGGCCGTGGCTGCCCGAAGGAGCGCCAGCAGCCAGCCCTCGATGTCTTGCGCTCCTGCCAAGAAATAACCGAGGATCCGGGTAAAGAGCGCGGACTGCGGCAGCCGAGAGGCGCCAGCAGCTGCCACTCAGCCGGGGTTGCACCGAAGGAACTGAGGCCCAGACGAAGTGTCCAACCAGCGGCCGCCAAACAGCGCGGCTGGTGCTTTACCCCCTGGCCGCCGCCGCGAAAGGGGACGAGACGGGCTGGGCCAGGAAAGGCGACGGCCCCGCCGTTAGCGGCTGGCAGAAGCGCAGAAACGGCGAGGGGCCTCCTCCAAAGGACGGAGCTGGCGAGCGGTTCCCACGGCCGAAGGGGGAAGGGCTGGGCGGTTGCAGGGCAGGTGGCGAGGCGAGCGGCTGCGTGGGCGCAGCCTCGGTCGCCACTCACTGTGCTCGCTTGAAGAGCAGTAGCTGGCGGGGCTGGGCGGCCTGGCGGGACCAGGCGGAGAGCTGGGCTCACTGCGAGCAGCAGGGCTGCCGGGGCGCTCGCTGCCGCTTGGTGAAGTGGGTCTCTCTTCAGCCGGTGGGGCGGGGGGGTTCAAGGGCCCCGCCGGCTGCTGCAACGTCTGCAACGCGAACGACAAGGAGGCCTCGGCCAGGGTCGTGGGCTGCGTCCAAGTCGCCGTCGCCCAGGAGTGGCCCAGGAGGAGACGCACGGCTTCCATCAGCACGCCTACCCCACCCGAAACTACTCAGCTTGAGACACACACTTGAGCCAAAATGGCTTGAGCCAAAATGGCTACGGATTGTCCATTGTCATAAGATCCATTGTTTTCACAGCAACGACATTGGGGATTCACACATTCGGAATACAGAGTCCGCTACTAGGAGCGTGTGGTTTACCCTCGCGAAACCCTAGGATTTCCAAGTTTTTGGGTCGACTTCCGGCATGGGGTTGACTAGCGGTAAAACCCAGGTGCAGGCAGCTGGGGTTGATGTACGGTCGGAAAAGAAAAATTACGGTTGGGGTTGACTTGGGGCGGGCGCCAAGATGCGCCAAGTACCAGTCTACCATGACCGCACCCGCTCCGTATGCATGCGTTGGCCGGGTCATTCCCTGGCACATATTTGCTGCATGGTCGGTGCTAAACCTGCCGCCGACTTCGGTGCCAAGGACGTCATGGAAAAAAAACGTCAGGGACCTCGATATGCCAGTCGCAGATGAACGGCGCATCGTGAGAAAAAACAACGTCCGTGCTTGGTTGCGCAGCTTGCTTTGCGCCATGGTGGTCTTGGCCTGCGCAGTGTCAGGTTGCACGCGCCAGCCGCGTTCTGGGCATCTTGGGCTGACTCGTTCACTGTCCTGTCCGTCCGGGATGCGCCGTTTCTGCAAGGTTGCAACTGATCCGCGGGGCGTCCGCTTCAAGACCTTCCCGAGGCCACTGACGTTCTGGTCGCTGGCGGCTTCGTGCCCCTCGATGGGTTGACTTGCCCCGGCGAGCTCCCGTGCTGTCCGTCCTACTATTACTAGTCCCGAGCTCGCCATCGACTCGGCGCCGTTCCGCGTCCTGCGGCTCCGCCGCCTACGCCTTCCTTTGCCGCTTTTGCCCTGCCAGATGCAGCTGCCAGCTCGCAGTTGAACGCAACCTTGGTCTCCCCCCTGACGTCAGCTGGGGCACCCCGCCGCGGCAGTGGCACAACCGCCGGCGCAGCCATTGCAAAGGCTCGCAGGTCAAAGGAACGCAATTTTTTTTCTGTTTCACGCGCCTTTTTACGACAGCGCAGGTACAGGAGGTCCCAGTCCCAGTTCAAGCTACGTGCTACCGCTGCTGGCTTGCTCCGCCGCAGTCAGCCAAGAAGAAGGGACTTGTCAGCGCGCTTCCGCGAGGAGCTCGTGCAGTTCAGGCCCGGACAGTTGCTAAGATCGGTTGGCGGGGGCAACTCGAGCAGGGAAGCAGTGAAGGCTCGCTGCGCGGCGACTGCGAGGAGGCCGGACCATCGCGCCACCCAGGCGGTGATCGCGGCGACGGCGGCGGCACGATGCCGCGCCAAGAGACGCAGGAACTGGACTGTTTCAGTGTTGAACTTGCCGCCAGTCCCCGGCATCGTCGGGCACGGCCGAGTTCGGGTTAAGTGCTGTGACGCATGCGCCTGGCAGCAGCATTGGCTGCGCAGCCTGCGTCGCCTTGCGTGTGAGGGGGGGCACGATTGTGGCGTCAAGCGCGAGTGGAGACCCATGCCACAAGGGGAGGCCATTGGCGACGACCTCGATGCGCCGTTCATCAGCGACCGGCATCAGCCAGCCGCAGGCGACCCTGGCGTCGCCTGGAACGATGGTCGCGGTTGTTGACTGTTGCCGCAGCAAAGTCCTTTGCTACAAGCTTGCTCTCGCTGCCAAGCGCCAATGCCGAAAGGTGAATGGCGAGCCACCTTTGCTCAGCGACATCCTCGCTGACTCCTCGCAGTCACCTCTCGTTTCCCGCCTTGCCTCGTGAACTCACCGCTTGAGCTCCTGTTGAAAACAAGCTTTACGGGGCTAGATTCGGTTGCATTTTTTGGCCAAGCAGCCAAACTTTGCGAGCTCTCGACAACTGCTTTGCTGTCTCGTTCTGTGCTGCATTCGGCCGTCCTGCAGGAGCCGAAATGTGCAAGATCATGGCCCGCACAAGGGCACAAGACAACTCAAAGACGGACATGGACGCATGTTTTCAAACCGAGCGTGTTGGTTTTTAGCTCGCAGAGCGCTCGGGATCGCGTGTACCGAGAGGTTGTACAAAGGTGCGAGGAAGATAAACAAAAGCTAGACTAGAACCAAACAGTGCCGCGCATTGGGGTTGCGGGCACCTGCAGCTGCAGCAAGACTTTCAAGCCTAAGGGAGCTGAAAACGCTCTCCCAGCCGGCCCTTTCTTTAAAGGCTGGCAGATACTGGCAATGACGGCACCTTCGAAGGTTGGCCGACAAGGCGACATCTCCGGGCATGGCTGAGCTCCGGATACGTGTTTTCGTGTTGTTGGGCGGGCGCCGTGGCAGTGCGGGGGTGCATGCAAGCTTGCTTTACAAGGCATCACAAAACCATCATCATCGGTTCCGTGCATGAAGTCCTCGGCCGAAACCTCCTCAGCGTTTTTAAGGGATCTCGGGGCCTCCGGCACCAGAAGCCGCAGGAGGTGGAGACGTGATCTTGGGTGCCACAGAAAGATGCTGAGAAACATCTGCCGAACGCCGGTCTGCAGACTTGACATCTGGTGTTAGGGTAGGCGCCACAGGGAGTCGAAGAAACGATATAAACGAGTCGAAAAACACATGCCCGGTCATGAAAAATCGTCGATAGTGTTGTGACGCGGTGATCCCAGCTAGGGTCCTAAATCCTTGGTTTTTTTGTGGCAATAATATTGAAACAATATGAAACTAAAGATTACGGGAAATATGCTTGAATTGTGCTCGGATTTGAGGATTAGTCTCATCAATACGCTTTGGTTTCAGGCTCGCTTCGGTGCAGCAATGGTGGAAGGAACACTGCGGCAGACCAGCAACACGACGATCTCGATTCCGTCTGGCAGGTAGCTGCGAATGGGTTTGCGTTGTTGGGCTGGGAGCGTCAGCTGAGGGTTTCATCAGCTCTCATGTCTGCACTCGCTGTAAAAGCGGTGAGCGAGGAGAGGGGGGTCGAGATCCGAAGCCCTCGGCCTGAAAATTGGAGGGCGACACCTCCAGGCCGAAACCCTCTCTGCTGCTCGCTGAAGCCTTGTCCGGGGCAGGGATCCTACCTCTTTCCAGACATTCGCGTGATTTCCAGCAAATTGCGGTTTTCCTTGATTTTTCCATATTATTTCCATATTATTCCCGTATTTTTCCATATTGCCTCCATATTGGTTTTCATATTTTTCACTATTTTCCCATATTTTTGCAATATTTTTGCAGACTTAAGAAATATGCAAAAATATAGCAAAAGTATGGGAAAGTATGAAAACCAATATGGAAATAATATGAAAAAATAATATTTGGAAAAAATATGGCCCGGAAGGCCCCCCTCTCCGGAAGTGTGAGCCTTTTCGCTTCCAGCCCTGCCCTGGCCAGTCTCCTGCCCAAGCCCTCATCCGGCTTTGAATGCCGACATCCATGACAACACAAGTGAAAGGGTTTCTCGAGCACACAACAGGCCAGTTTGCCATCGTACGGGAGGCCCTCGGGGCACGCCAACATCCAGGTGCATCTGGGCAAAACACGCGCGTGGAACAGCAGAGGGGAGGAGCCACCGGGACTGCTGGACAGGGAACTGGGCCACCCCAGCGGCCCAACAAGGCGTGGTAGTCCTGGGTAGCCCCATCGGCAGCCGCGAGTTCATCGCCACGAAGCTCGCGCAGCGCTTGGAGCAGCAGGACCGTCTGCTGAGTCGGATCCCGCACGTGCCCAACCTGCAGTCGGCGTGGTTACTCCTCCTGTGCTGCGCAGCTCCCCGTAGCACGTACCTGCTGCGAACGCTGCCGCCAGCCGACACCGCTGACTTCGCAGCCTCCCACGATGCCGCTATCCAACACTGCCTGGCTCAGATGCTGGTGGGTGGCGATGGCGACATGCCGCTCCCGGAGCTCAGCACAAGCGAGCCCAACTCCCCCTGAGCATGCGAGGTCTGGGACTGGGGTCCGCCAGTCAGCAACGCCACGCTGCCTACTGGAGCCCCTGGGCGGACACCCCTCGAGGGCTGCGGCAACTCCAACCGGGCGTTCTGGCCACCCTTCTCCGCCCGCTGCTGGACGCGACGGCCCAGTGGAACCCACCCCAGCACGCGAACAGCAGAACAGGCTGCCCGCTTCCTACGCTCAGAAGGCTTCCCTGCGCCGACCTGGGCGAAACTGCTGGAGGAGGATGCCGCCGCCCCCGCCGACCACACCACTCGCCCTGCCCCAGGAGGAAGACCGGGCTGGCAACGAACGGCATCCAAAGCCTTGCACAAGCGCGCGCTCGAGACGCTTTTCACTGAGCTTGACCCCATGGCACGTCTCGGGCGCTGCTGCTGTCGCAAGGTGGCGATGCGGCGAGCTGCGCCTTCACGGCTTTCCCCACNCCTCGCCCTGGCACAGGCAGTCGGCCGCAAAGGCCGGACTTACCCTGAACTCAAGCAAGCCCGGCGCTGCCGGCTGGCCGTCTTCGGTGTTGAGGTCGGAGCGCCGCCCTACGCGCGCACGCGTGCTCGCTGCTTGAGCTGCCCATTGAGGGGCCAGGTGACCCAACAGACGGCCTTGAAGTCCCACTGGGGGGGCTCCTGGCGGGCCACCAGCCACCAGCGCCCAGTAGACTCTGAGCGCCCTGCCAGAACAGCACGAGGTCTTGGACACCAGGAGTAGGCAGTAGGTTGCTAGTTAACGTACGCTAACGGAGCTGGGACTCCCGTCGCAGTCGTAAAAAAAAGGTGAAAAGAGTATCATGTACCACAACGATGTATGTTACAATATGTTACAACAGTGTGCGACTCTGTAACTCAGTGCTTCCCACCTGTGTGATCCTGTGTGCACATAATGTCTTGACTACACACTGTCCCTCTGTGCCCCCTGTTCATAAAACCGTCGAAGTGAGCTGCTTTACACACAGCTGCAGTCGCAAGTTGAAGAGTCCCAACGGCCATATAACTCAGCATATTCGTGTGATGATGGCGTATTTTCTGATTCATATTTCCCCATACTTTTACTAGATAACGTAAATATCTAGGTTAGACTAGCTCCTGGCCGATGTTGGCGTCACAACGATAGTGCGACGACTGGGTAAAGATAAAGATGTTCAAGGGTCATTCAAAGGATCGAGGGTGGGAAAAAATGCACGCGGTCAAGAAACAACAAAAGATAATAAAAGACATGCAGTGTTTTGTCCATGCAAACATTCGTGAGCCTCTTCTCAGCAACGTTTTGTCTCGGCTCGCATCGACCAGGCCCCGCCACTTACAAGCCGTCTACCCCCCTTGTCCGTGAGCTGCGAGTTCTGCCAGCACCAAGGGAATGCCGCACGATTCCGTGGCTGCCTTCGGGGGTGGTTCACTTGCACGTGCAAGCCTGGGCCGCTGTTCCAGGCTGCGTCCCTGTGGAGCATCGCTGCGTGCCAGTACACGCCCCAAAGTTCGTCCACCATAAACGCGACCCGCCCGAAAAAGCCGTGCACGGCGAAACGATGTGCTGGTAGTCAAAACAAAGTGTGTGTGTGTGTCTGTATAACAAAAACGGGAATGACTGTGCTGCAGGAGGCTTTGCACACACATGACTTGGTGTAATTCCGGCTAGTGGGGAGTGCTTCCTTCGTACCATGGCGACCGAGGAAAAGAAGAAACATCGAAAAACTTCGCAATGCGCCATGATCTTTGAAGCCCACATCCGCGGCGGCAGCGTGCGACTGTGCACACTTTGAAGTAAAGCTTCTTGCAGCGCCACCCTTTTTTTTTTTTGCTGTGTCTGGGCAGGATGCTAACCCGCTCTTATTGTACGCCGCAGGGACCTGGAAGCCGCGTTGGTGCAGTCGTCAAAACGTGCACGAGGAAAAGAAAGTTGATACTGACAGCGTCTTGGGCGCGAGAGGTGTCGGCCTCGTCAAGTCAGCAGGCCCGGTCATGGGCATTGGGTAGGAGCAGATGCAGTCGAAAGCCGCTTCAGAACAACAGCGAGACCAACAACAGTTGCGGCAGTAGCAACGACAAAGCGACAACAACAGGTCCTCGGCTTTGGTGGTGTTTGCGTACCTGCGTTTTCGCGGATTTTCGCGCATCTGCAAACTAAAGAAGACAGCGTCGGGTTGTTGTCGAGCTTCGGCGCTGAGGTCCCAAACTGAGATGCTCTCGTGCGATTGCGTGCGAGCTCATTCCCAACCCACCGTCCTGCCGGTGATGACGGGACCGCCGAACCCGGCAGAATCGAATGAACGAGTGCGCGAGTGGATGTGATGGAGGAGACGGTAGAGACAAACATGTAGCTGTTAACACCGCTGGTGCCAAACTTGAAAGCTGTGGTTTGGAGATGTTTGGAGCAGATCAACTGATGACTGCCTTGCGATGATTTCTTGTCGTTCTCGGCATTGTATATTGCGAGAGCGAAACACTGAGAGTCAGTGTGTCGGTGTCAGGTCCTTGCCGCACATGACAAAGACGAACAGCTGGATGTGAACAAGGCCCCGTTCACAGGTGCATTGCCTCACAATGTCACAAGCTGTATCATGTGCGCTGAGGATGGGATTCGCGATGTGGAGGCCATGAGCAGTCAAGAACTGGTTGAGCACAAGTCCAAGCTGGTTCTGACAAGTCTGAAGCTCAAAGCATGTGCCTGTTCTACGTGAGCCTGTGATCCCAGGACTGTGAGCTTTTCTTGCTGAGGCATCAAAGACCCGAAGCGGCTCCAAAGCGCTGTCGGCAATCTGTGGTCTGCGTGGCTGGCAGTTGTCGCTACGTGTTTTGATCGCAAAATGGAAGGTTACAGTAGGTTTTGGTCCTTTTGTGCATCGGAACAGATGCATGAAGCTTGTCAGGTTGAGTTTGAAGTTTGCGCAGACCACGGCATATGCACTGGCAATTGCGGAGATGTTGAAATATCCCGCTCGTGGCTGAGTTCCTTGCATGTTCCTGCCGCTTCTGTTCTGCGTGGTTTGTGCCAGGTAACACGCTACACAGCACCCGTCCTGGCGCATCTTGTTTGCAATGAAACCCACGATAATGCCGAAATGAGACTTAAATCGTTGGGTTCATCGGCTGGCAAAAACCGCTTCGTCTGCGATGTTTTCCCAGAGGTATTCTTTGGGACCTGATCTCGTGAAATGGGTAGACGTGATCATTGACAGCGTGTTGAAGGCCCAGTGCCACGTGTGCCGTTGTGTGTGTGTGTGTTACAGTCGACTGCGCCTGGTCAGGCTGTTCTGATCTTGATCGTGTGGATCTTCGCCAAGATGAGGCCGTCACCGAAGTGCCAAACGCGTTCGCAGATGCATGAGGTCACGAAGTGCATGTGACTTGATGCCATGTTGTTTCCTGAGCAATATACTGTGATTCCCCACCTCAGCATTTAGAGGTATACGGACTACAGATGGCAGCATCGGGTAAGGTTTTTCTGCTTCGGCACTGTTCTGGCACAGCAGCTAGGTTGCTTACACAATGCGTCAGCCATCATCAGCACGTAAACCTGTGAGCAAAGGTTTCACCCTTGTTGGGCATGCCAGCATGGATCGACACGTGGCAAGAGACGCTTCGTGTGCAGCGCCAGACACTGCGCAAAAGCGCAAGAAAACAGTCCTTGCCACACTGGAGCGCTGCAGGGATTTTCCAGAAGAGCTTCTGCAAGCATCCACCGAAGTCTGAAGGGGTCGAACTGGAGCCTACGAGCGCGGACAGACGGAGCCGGAGCTCGAGGCGGAAGCAGCCGCAGGCGGTGCTAGCCAGGAGAGGTGGCGACACGGCGCACAGATTTGCACAAGGACAGAAGGGTGAGGAGGAAGATGAGGATGACGAAGACGACGAAGATGAAGATGACGAAGATGACCCCCGAGGAATATTCGAGCAGAAACTGGCAGGAAACATATTCAGTGAGGCAGCGACCAAACAAAAGGCAGCGACCAAGCAGAGTTTGTCTGTCAAATCGGCATTGGTGGTCGAGCCGATTGAGTCGACACCGAATGAGGCCGTAAAGCTAGCGAGTTCCATCCGTGAGGAGATGCTCGGCCTCTGCAGACAACTGGGGCTGGCACCACCCGTGCCCAAGCTGCAGCAAGAGCTGCCGGAGAGTTTGTGCATTCCAGCACAAGAGACGATCTGCAGAACATTGTCCTCAGCAAGTGCCTCCGCACGGAGACATGGAAAGCGTGCAGATCTGGCCGCGCAGTTGCGCGAGCACACGCTCTCTCGTGCCCGCCGTGAAATGATGTGCAAGCGGTCCGCCTCTGTCCAGACTGCTGCCGTTTACGATTCCGGTCATCAGGTCGACAAGTCGCAGCTAAAATTTTCTGGCTTCGGACCGAAGAATATGGAACTGACTCGGCAGTGGGAGGTTTCTCCAGATCGCAGGAACTGCGAGGATTCCTCAGAAATCCAGCTCGAAGATCAGTCCTGGGGCGAAATAGTTGTGCAAGGCACGAGAGATTGCCAGGGTGTTCGGACCGAGACGACTGACCCCGCAGACCACCAGGGCACCGTGGCGGCGCAGCCCCGTCAAAATCCCCCCACAGTGATGTGTCCCGTTCGTCAGGACGCTGGAGTCGACAACATCATATCCAACCAGATGCAGATGCAGTTTCCGCATTCTCGGCAGGCTCGCGTCGAGGCACTGCATGCCGAATCATCAGCAGAGCAGANTCCCGTTCGTCAGGACGCTGGAGTCGACAACATCATATCCAACCAGATGCAGATGCAGTTTCCGCATTCTCGGCAGGCTCGCGTCGAGGCACTGCATGCCGAATCATCAGCAGAGCAGACACGGATGCACGTGGCTGCTCCTCTGGTGCATGGCTTATCCAGCCGGACGCCTGCGGCATGCGGATGCGACAAGGCAGTTTCGGCAAAGCTTGCCCAAAACAGACCTGGACATGACCTTGCCTTTGAACCTCATCGTGTGCCTGACCATCAGCGTGGCTTGTATGATGTGTCGGTCATACAGGCACTCCGGCGGAAGGCCACCCGAAAAAGTGGAAGCACAATCGAACCACGCGCTTTAGTCTTGGATGAAGGCCTTGAGCTGCTCGACACGCCAGGCTCACACAGAGCTCAGGATGACGATGCACAGGACCCCACGTCCCCCGTGGAAACGGTAGGTTTCGATGAGCCCAGAACGGCGACCCAGAACACACTAAAACCTGCACCCGAAGAACGGCCGTTCGAGTCACCGCATGAGAACTCAGATCATCAATTCGTGATGGCGCCCAGTCCGGCCACTGAGGGGTGTGTTCCGGAGCTACGCCACGAAATGCTGAGCCCTGATCAGAGCCCGAGCGGTTGCGGAGAGCGTGAGGAGGATGGGCAGGACGATGGATGTTCACTGGCCTACCCACAAGCAGAGGCACAGACAGAGCCGGAAGACTTTGCATCAGACTCCGATGCGCCGGTTGCGTCTCCGCTCTCCCGAGCTTCTGTCGTCATGCAAGAGCTTCCTCCTTTGCCCGCATATCGTCCGCTGCCACGCCTGGAAGCGACCGAGAGTGGCATTCCCTCAACACGGCCGCCACGGCCATTGGCCAAGGAGTTGGAGGAGCGGTTCTATGGAAGCCTGCAGGTCTTGGACAGCGTGCAAGAGCACCTCTCTGCTGTTGACCTCTTGGCCTCCCAGCGAGCGCTTCAGCAAGAGCAGAGATCCGCACTGGCGACTTGGCTCCATAGCTTCCTAGGTATGTTTTGGTTGTTGATGTGCCAGCTGAGGAAAAGGCTCTTGAAGAGGACTGTCGCATCTTGCAAACATCCGCCTGGTTCGAATTCGATCGCACCTGCCGTGCCTCATTGATCGACTCGAAAGAGTGCCATGTCATGTGCATGCTGGTGCAACTTGGCCAGACATGTCTGCGCGAGAGGAGCGGCAAGCCCTCCTTGAGGCGCAGGCTTCGCAGGAAAGGCATCTGCAACAGGCTCTAGCAGCGAGAACGACTCTTCCCTGCCTTCGGATTCGGGGTGTTGTGCTTTCGCTCAAGAGGTTGCGGTATGTTGGCAGTATGTCGTACTGGTGATTTTCGACACGACATGGCTTAAGTACGCCGCACTCTCTAGTATGGAGGTTCCCGGTTTGAGCTTGAATCGCCCTGCTTGACAGGCCCTTGATTGGCTAGAAAAGCAGCGGACTGAGCAATTAGCGGCGCTCTTGCAGCAGGCGCAGTGCCTCGAAAGCAATGAGCTGGATTCCCTGCAGCGACAGGAGCACAAGCAAGCTTCGCAGGGGTATGGGGGCCAGAAACAGAGAAAAAGCACACATGCACATGAAAGACCATGTTTGTGTGAGACGCTCAAGCCTTCGAGGTCTTCCGAGCTCGAGCTCGCTCGAAGAAGAGCAGCCTTCGACGAGGAATTGGCAGCCAAGGAAAAGCTGCGCCAGGCCGTGATGATCCGTTGT
>BGNK01002144.1:16747-113111 GCA_003297005.1 Symbiodinium sp. clade A Y106 | reverse complement strand
GAGCCAACAAGCCCGTGAACCAAATCGTCGGTGTGTTGCCTATGTTCCGAGCGTCCCGGAAGGACCAAGAGGAGATGGTTCGCCAATGGACTCTGCTGGAGAAGGAAAGAGATGAAGCAGACCAGGAAAGGCATGTGAATGACCTGCAGCGTGAAGCTATTCAGCGGGAGAGGGAGCGATTGCTCGAAGAGGCTGACTGACGGCGTCCAAAAACCGGAGCGCACAGCTCATGGCCATCAACACGAGAGATAAGTGATCACGAGCTCGCAGATGCTTGCAGCAGCATCATCCTACAGCCGGCAAGGGGCAGAGTGACTGGAGATCTTGCAATTGCCTTAACATCGGTGCTCAAGTCGTGATCACCTGACGTTTGTGCCTCATGCGTCTCGGGAAAGCATGCGGATGTTGTAACACGCACGGTCCCATGTGACTTTATGGTGTTAGCTGACTGGAGTAGGAGGGGCACCGTGCTCGCTGGCTCGCTGGTTTTCAGCTGCCATGGCATGGCTGTCCGCGGCGACCTGGCTGAATGCGTAGGCTGAAGAACGAGCTTGCAAGGACTTTGGATCCTTCCGATCNTGTGTGAGACGCTCAAGCCTTCGAGGTCTTCCGAGCTCGAGCTCGCTCGAAGAAGAGCAGCCTTCGACGAGGAATTGGCAGCCAAGGAAAAGCTGCGCCAGGCCGTGATGATCCGTTGTAATTTAATATATATATATATATATATAATATTATAATATTATAATAGACTATTAATACAATATAGTGTGTATGTATGTATGTATGTATGTATGTATGTATGTATGTATACACATAGATATACACACGTCCATGTTTTATGTATACACACATATATCTATGTATGTATATTCGGGTTTTTCCGTTCAGTCCACTTCCCGGCATTTGAATTTGACCTGCAGGAGGCAGACGCCTTTGAGAGGGAGACCCTGCAGCGCGAGAGAGAGGAGCTCGAGAAGCAGAAGGCACTTCTCTTNTTTTTCCGTTCAGTCCACTTCCCGGCATTTGAATTTGACCTGCAGGAGGCAGACGCCTTTGAGAGGGAGACCCTGCAGCGCGAGAGAGAGGAGCTCGAGAAGCAGAAGGCACTTCTCTTTGCACTGAGCCTTCAGCGGAATTACGAGGACCAAGCGGCGAAGAAGAACGGTTACGGGTTGGAGTGGGGAGGAGCTGAGGCCAGGTTCGAAGGCGGGCAGGTTCCGCAAGCTGTGGAACAAGGCCGAGGGGCACCGTTGAATAACAGGCTCACCGACCCAACTTAGGCAGCATCACGGAGCCAACAAGCCCGTGAACCAAATCGTCGGTGTGTTGCCTATGTTCCGAGCGTCCCGGAAGGACCAAGAGGAGATGGTTCGCCAATGGACTCTGCTGGAGAAGGAAAGAGATGAAGCANGAGCCAACAAGCCCGTGAACCAAATCGTCGGTGTGTTGCCTATGTTCCGAGCGTCCCGGAAGGACCAAGAGGAGATGGTTCGCCAATGGACTCTGCTGGAGAAGGAAAGAGATGAAGCAAACCAGGAAAGGCATGTGAATGACCTGCAGCGTGAAGCTATTCAGCGGGAGAGGGAGCGATTGCTCGAAGAGGGTGCCAGATTGCAGGAGAACAGGCTGGCCTGGCAGGGTGCCATGCAAGAAGCAGACCTGCAGCGACAGCATGGCGAGATCCAACATGGCCTGCTTGAAGCTAAGCGGCTAGAGGATGAACAGCGCCTGATGTTCGACTCTGCTCGGGAGTCTGCTCGCAAGGAAGCAGAGCAAGTTCACAGAGCAGCTGAGATGCAACGGCAGGCTGATGCTCTGGAACACCAGAAACAGGTGTCGGAGCTGAAGGAACAGGTGGCCGTTCTGCGACTTGAGCTAAGCCACAGAGAACAAGCCGTGCAGCCACAGCAACCTGACTTGCATCACTTCCTAGACCAGCTGCTTCAGCGCTTCCGACCGGCCGAGTCACAATCGAGCTCTAGCGAGGAGAAGGAGAAGGAAAGGAGGGACGAAGAACTGAAGCAATTGCACGAGGCGCGCCGGCAGGAACAAGCCGAAGTGGCTGACCTGAAGGCCGAAGTGCGACGGTTGCACGTGGAGTTGACGAAACCCCCCGAGGCGGTCGAGATGCAAATGCCGCAGGTTCTGCTCCAAACATTACAAGCGCTTGTGCAACGGCTTCCGATGCAAGCAGAGGAAACGGGCAAGGAGGCCGTCACTAAGGAAGAAGGGGGCAAAGCAGTTGCAACAAAAGCCCAGGAGGGGAGTGTGGCAAAAGACCGGGAAAAGGAGGAGGATGAGGAGGAGCATCTGGCTGCAGCCAGGGAAGCTGCAGCTGAGCAAGCTGAAGAGGAGCGCGTGACAGCGGAGGCAGACCGGAAGAAGGAGGAGCAGCGCTTAGACCAAGAGGTGGCTGCCAAAGAAGCAGCGGAGAAGGAAGTGTCCGCAGCCAGGGAAGCCGCAACTCAGCAAGCTGAAGAGGAGCGCATGGCAGCGGAAGAATCCCGGAAGCAGGAGGAGCAGCGCTTAGCCCAAGAGGTGGCTGCCAAGGAGGCAGCGGAGAAGGAAGAGGAGCAGCGTCTGGCCGCAGCCAGGGAAGCCGCAGCTGAGCAAGCTGAAGAGGAGCGCGTGAGAGCGGAAGAAGACCGGAAGAATGAGGAGCAGCGCTTAGCCCAAGAGGTGGCTGCCAAAGAAGCAGCGGAGAAGGAAGAGGAGCAGCGCCTGTCCGCAGCCAGGGAAGCCGCAGCTGAGCAAGCTGAAGAGGAGCGCGTGGCAGCGGAAGAAGACCGGAAGAATGAGGAGCAGCGCTTAGCCCAAGAGATGGCTGCCAAGGAGGCAGCGGAGAAGGAAGAAGAGCAGCACCTGTCCGCAGCCAAGGAAGCCGCAGCTGAGCAAGCTGAAGAGGAGTGCGTGGCAGCGGAAGAAGACCGGAAGAAGGAGGAGCAGCGCTTAGCCCAAGAGGTGGCTGCCAAAGACGCAGCGGAGAAGGAAGAGGAGCAGCGCCTGTCCGCAGCCAGGGAAGCCGCAGCTGAGCAAGCTGAAGAGGAGCGCGTGAGAGCGGAAGAAGACCGGAAGAAGGAGGAGCAGCGCTTAGACCAAGAGGTGGCTTCCAAAGAAGCAGCGGAGAAGGAAGTGTCCGCAGCCAAGGAAGCCGCAGCTAAGCAAGCTGAAGAGGAGCGCATGGCAGCGGAAGAATCCCGGAAGCAGGAGGAGCTGCGCTTAGCCCAAGAGGTGACTGCCAAGGAGGAGCAGAAGCAGCGCTTGGCTCGACAGGCAGGCGTCATGTCCATGGAAAGTGCAGTTGAAAAATGCAAAGGTTTGCAGATTCCGACATCAGTGCGAAGGAAACCTTGTCTCAACAGCTTGAACCGATGTTTTGACCTCGAAAAGCCTTTTCGCGCTGCATGACCGAAACTTCTTTGCCTATCCAAGCCCGACGCTAAGTGGTGGCGATGCAACATCAGTCTAAATCATCTTCTAGCTATAATTCAACACTTCATGCGCGCTCAAGTGCACGGGATAGGCCAATGCTGAGAATTCAGCTGTGGGAAACAACTGACAGCTGCAGGCAGATGCCGTTACGGAAGAGCTGCTGAACCAGGTGACGGCAGAGGCCGTTCTCGAGCAGCATGAGGCAAGGCAGGCAAGGAGAAGGGCGGCGGCTCAGCAGTCTACTCCGGAAGCCTCGGGTGGGGCTATCGGCGGAGACACGGTCGACACCATCACGGACGAAGTGCTGCAGCTGCTCATGCAGGAGCTGGCGGACGAGTTGATGCCCAGTGAGGGAGACGCTGGACAGCCTGGGGTGGAGCTGCAGTCAAAAGGAACTGCTCCTATCGACCTGCCATCGCCATGTGCTCTTTTGTGTAATATGCTCCATGCTCCTGGAAATTTCCGGCTCTGAGCCCTTTGACAGGGCTGCCTTTTACTCCGGGCTTCGAGGGGGCCAGCTGTTCGGTGAGGTCGAAAGGGGTGGGTACTGCGGGAGAGGACCAGCAGAGCGGATCCACAAAGGTGTGCATGTCAGTGTGAGGCCGTGGTAAAGATTTGCCAGAAGTGGGGATGGACGGACTCCTTACCTTTTGCCGAGGGCTCATCGAGGGATCGTGGTGAGGGGGTTTATCTCTGAGTCACTTTGCCCCTAAAGGTGAAGAAGCACGCTGCTCAGACTTGCTCAGCCTTCTCCTTGCCTGTGGGGACCTGCTCTGGACTTCTCGAGGCCTTTCAACGCAGAAGAGTCCTACCTGGACGAAGCAATCGGATACCCACTGGCCATGATCGGCTTCTACTTCCAGGCTCGCATGGGCTAGTGATGCCCATTGAAGTGTGAACATTCCCGCAGAAGTCAAGAAGAAATCCCTATTCGCGATTTCTCGCTCCGCACTTCGCTGGCAGTTGACGCACTTCTTTGCGCTGCTGCCCTTCCCTCTGGACTGGATACTTTGGCCCCTGACTGTTTTGGAGAATTTGCTGGAGCTACAGGCGCAACGCATGCATGCATGTCGACCTCCGCGAAGCAGGAATCTACACTTGTTTGAACGGTCGAGTGCGAGTTCGCAGCAAGGGTCATCCACATGATTCCAGCATTTTTCGGGCTGCTTGAACTGACTGCTCGCACCTGGCAGATCAGCTGGTGACGAGTCGGCCGACAGGCCCGGGCCAGAGCGCATGGTCATGCCGCCCTGTCCTGAAGACCGGCCCTGAAAGATCTGACTACCCTTGGGGAGGCATTCAAGAGAGTCTTGCGGGGGGGTTTCACTGCAGGCCACAGAGGGCGAGCCGCGCCTCCCTGGAGAGGCGTGAGGAAAATCCCTGTATTTTGACCGGCCAGTGCCAAGCTACCGCAAGGGTGAGTAGATCCTGCGCCGACAGCGAGCGCTTGGTCACACTTAGCTTTAGTTTCTGTGCTTGCATGTTCCAGAATCGCAAGCCGGTGCTTAGCAAATCGCTTCATCGTTTCTAGGAACTCGAAAAACAGACCATACGAGTTGAGTTGCACTTCTCGTACTGGGCGTGAGACGAGCGATGCGAGTCGCGTAGTCGGTGCTCGATGTATTCAGCCTTCTGCTTGTATCCTTCCGCAGTTTGTTGGTTGAAGCCGCGAGCATCCATAGATTTAGTTGGCTGCCGAGCAGCAACCCCCTGCGGCAAAGTCGAGGTCCCGAAGCTCAGGGTGCATTTCTCCGTCTGGGTTCAAGACATAGGAAACGAGAGATGCCAAGGCCTAAGATGGCGGAACTGGCTGACATTGCGCCGATCTTCTCCAGCTATTCGGCTTCCTCTTCCGGCGAGATAGACGGCAGGACTGAGAGTGAGCTGCACATAAGTCCATAGAAGTGCCATCTGCCGCGAAGGAGCTTTACGAAGCTTTGCAAAGACTGTAGCCTGGTCGCCCGGGCCTCATCATGTTTGCAACTACCGTACCTCCTGAGATCAGCTTCATGATACGCACCGAAAATATGTTGCAAAAAAGCTGAGAGGATCGGATCTTCAGCTCGACGGATGCCGACCTGATCTTCGCAAAAGTGGTCCCGAAGGTGCCGACGACTTCTTGGTGTTTTTGAAGGATCCAAGAACAGCTGGATTGTCGGACTTGTCCTCCAAAATCTGCTTGGAACCACCATGCTGGCTTGCCGAGAGGGGCAGCGCCGCATCACCATAGCCGAGTTTGAGAAGGTGGCTGTTGTGGCTGATGCGGTTTGAATGTTTCGTGTTGAACGTCGTGTTCCCTGCACCGGACAGGCTCTCGGACTCATCGCCGAGCGGCGCGGATGCAGCCAGGAGCATGACACGTGCACAGCTGCAGTTTACGCGAGCAGCTGCCAGAGGGGGCCTCGAGACACGTGTGTAAAGGAAGCTACCCTTAACTCTGCGATCGGACTACTTCTGTGCCCCTTCCAGGAGGATGTCATGCAAAGGGTCGCCGATGGAGCGGGTCCAGCCTTGGAAGGTACCAAGGCCGAGGCTGTGCTTCGATAGCAACTGCATGATTTCTGTGTGAGGTGTGTTCTGGCAGACTAGCTGCAAATCGCGGTGTTCCGAACGAGCTCGTGCACTGTTGTGTGTGCCTGTGAGTGCGCGCGCGTATGTCTCTGTGTGTGTGTGTCTGTGTGTGTGACCCCCTCTGTGTGTGTGTGTGAGTGTGTTGTAATTTCTGTATGTGTGCGTGCCTATGTGTACATATCCCTTATCCCTACATACTATGTGTATATACTGTATTTGTACATATATACATATATGCATGCACATAGACACATTGCACAACTACGTGTTTGTTTGGTTGTTTACTTGCTTGTTTATGTTTTGAGAGATGAGAGGGTGGATGGACGGATGCTACAAGTGGGTTTGCACTCTCGGGCCTAGCAGCTCGCAGGCGAATGCAAAAGTCCCGATACAAAAACATGTTCGAGCGCCAAGACGATAGGACTCACTGTTTAGACCCCGGTTGATAACTAAGAAGACCACTTATGCAGTTATGTTATGCGGCTTCGCTCGTCCTGCTTGTAGGGTGCCTTGGCATTCCCCAGGTGCGCTTTCATGATGACAAGACAACCTACACGGGCACCCATGCACGCGGCGGGCCGGAGTCTGTACCAAAGGCCTGACCAGTCCAGCCCAAACCCTTTACCTCTTGGAGGATGAGACTCCTGTTGCTTCTTACGGGTGTAGCGCCATTGAGCACCCTCTGTTTGGGATCTGCATCACGGAGCTAGTAAGGGAACCCTGCTGCAAATCCGAAGATCAACGTCCCGGCTCTTCCGAGGGCTACGGCCACGTGCCACAGTCCATGAAGCCACGGCGGTCGCTGTCACGGACATCTAGCGGAGCCGCTCACCTGCTTTCGTTCTTCCATTATATAGGGGCTTGTCCGCACCATCGTAAATTTGGACGGGGCTGAGATTCGGCTGAGATCATGCGACACTGGTTTATCCTGTGGCTTTGCACATGGAAGCAGCAAAAAGAAGACAGTACCAGCAGCACTTCCCCAAACAGTGTGGTGAAATTATGCACAAGTTCATGGACTATGTTGTTGAGGGCGCGAAACACGGTAGGCAACGGGGCGCTTCCGCGGCTCTCAAGATGGCCCGGTGCACATTTTCGACTGTGGCGGTGGTCTAAAGGGTTTTGGAATCTCACAGGTGCTCCTGGAATGGTTCTTGGCATTGGGTATCTTAGACTTGGGCTGCTGATTTGTTCTTCACACTGTTTGGAGGGTATGCTGACGTACTTTTTTCGGGAGCATTACCGCAGGCGAAGCGACTGAGACTTACCTCGGTGCAACCACTTGTCTGACACCTTCTTTAATGCAGCTGGAACCACTGCATGAGCACGCTGTCCCTCTGAAGAAACCCAGGATGAACTCAACTCATCAGTGGCTGGTGTAAGCTCATAATTTGGCGTGCGAGGCATGTGCATTGCCGAATCTCCTCGGTGCTAGCACTGGCAGCAGTTCTGGATTGGAGCGCAAGCTCAGCCGCGCCTTCATTGCAGCATAACTGTTGCGAGACGGGATTGGGTGTATTGCAACTACAACTCAGCTTGATGGGGCTTGAGTGGGGAGTGACGCATGGGGAACATGGTGAAACACGGATAGGCACTGCATTTCAAGGTTTTTGTGGGTAGCAGAACCGATTCTTACAAATCTTATGTATAGTTTTGAACTGATATTTACTTGCGACAGAAGCCAGTGCTCACTGTCATCAACTTGAAGCCTGCATTACATGGTGAAAGAGGTAATCTTGCCGAACTGCGTAGACTTACAACACGCCCCTTCGTCGAAACGAAGAGATCGCTGACACGGGGCGCGATCTTTAGCAGTACTCTTCGCCGCTCGTAGTCGTCGTGGTTGGTGCTGTTGTTTTGTTATCCTCTTCTCTTTGTTCTAATGCGGGTATCCGTGCTTTGCTTCCTTGCGCAGGGGCAGGCGGGTGTAGCTCTCGAGCCGGAGTCAAGCTGAGGAACAGGATCCAATGGGTGGATACGGCCATTGACTCCCCTTGAAAAAGCCGCAACAATCGGTCGCAGAGAGGCGCGGCACTCGCATCCATGTGCATCCTCGTCGTCGCGCGCTTGTCATGGATCCTGCTCAATTGCCAGGGTTGTGGTCTCCTGGAGAACGTCTTTGAAGCATACTGCAGCCCTGGTCAAACAGCAACTCGATGGAACGGCTATTGGTAAGATTTCGTTGCGTGCATTGTTGCCTGAGGAAATGGATGGGAAAGGTTTCGCCAAGCTGATGAAGGATAGCAAGATCGTGGGCACCAGGTTCACGACAACGGACGGGCTGCAGAAATTGAATCGGATTGGGTCCTTCTGTTGGCTGGCTGGCATGTCTGCAGAAAACACGGGAGGATAGCTTTGGCGTTTTCGTGCAGCTCCCCATGCAATGTGTTTGCAGTCTGTGCTTGATTGTTCGCGACCTGTTTGGGGGCCTGATTTTTTTTCCGCGCCGCACTCGTTTCCTTCATAATGGTATGTGGGAATGGCGTTGCGGTTGATCCGTCTGTGCGCGCTGCAAAGCCATCGGGGCTGAGGGCTGCAGCTCACGAAAGGCACGTCTTGAACGTGGAGGGCTCTCCTTCGCTTTCTGGATTTGTCAACCGCCCACTCCACTGCTCGAAAAAGCACAACCAGTTCCGCCCTGAAACCGGCACAAGTAGCATGCGTGCTTGTGCCCAGACAAAGCATTGTACGAACTTCCACAGTGTCCATGATGACGACCATCGACGAATGCGCAATACTGCTCCGTGTTGGAAGCGCAGGATGCTGACTTGACTTTCGCCAAAGTCGTGTCGAAAGGCTGGCGGTTCGGTAAGAAGCAGGGCAGGAGCATGAGCTCAGCCACGTGATAGGCCTTCGGAGGATCGACTTCTTGCAGTTCAAGGCTGCTTTACTGATCGTGGCAGACCCTCTGGCTGCATTTACCTTGCTGGCGCGAGATACGACTGTTGAATAGCATGGATAGACAAAGATGGACAAAGATGAGGAGAAGAAGAACGTGGAAGCAGGAGACATTTTTGAAGCTGTGGCCAGGCCTGGAGAGACCTGTGGTAGACTGCATTCTGTTTTTGTGAATCTGCAGTAACCACAAGTAACTGCGGTGTGTGCATTCGCGATAGACTTTCCTGCTTGCGCACTGCTTCGTTCTGTGTAGCTACTCGGGCGGGATGGAGCTCGAACGAGGGTCAGCTTACAAACAGCAGTCCGAAATACAATGCTTTAAGCTAGCTTGTTCAGTTCGCGAGCAGCAGCATGACTAAAACGGTAGCTAGCAGCTACGATGGCAGAATTTCTACGTAAGTTCACAGGCTGCCGTCATGCAGCATCATAGCAGATGCAGCCTCTCCACAGAGATCGCTGAGTCGGCCACAACCTGGGCGTGGGCTGACATCAAGCCACAGTGACAGTGTTGTTCGGATGTTGCGGCGAAATTAGCAACTGAAGCAACCGTCATCGAAGAGTTTCCCAACAAGTCAAACAGTTGTCATCGCAGCCGGAGGGAAGCGGCGCGGCCTCAACGGTCCGCTCCGAACCGGGCAAATACGTAGAGTTTGCGGCAAGCTGGTGGGTTTTGAGAACGGCGACGGATGTAGCAGTGACCCGTCACAGCCTGACGGAACCTCCTTCGTTTCGCGCTGCGACTCGGCTCTGGGGTTTTTGTCTCTAAGAGCTGAGAGACCTGCTCTCAAGCGTCAAAGTTGGCTTGCTTTGCAGGAACCTCCATAGCCCACAGCTGCACTTTGCCTTGTGGTGTGAGGCAGTTTGCTGGTCCTCAGCTGTGCGGCACGCGAACCGAGTCAGTACGCTTCCATGATGCTACTCAGCCGCACATAACCGGGCTGCATGTATACATTGGCTCCCACCTGGAAAGCTAAGGACATCAGCACATATACAGGCGTGCATGCCAATGGGGGCCCCGATGCTGTGGCCAAAGGCACATCCCAAAATCAACACAACCTGCCAACAGGCAACGAGCAACATGACACCAGCAAAGTCGAGAGATTCTGCAGTGCTCGTGAATTCAAGCTGGTTTCCACGCAGGGTCGACGTCTGTGCCATTATGCAAACGTGAGCGATGGCCCATGACACTGCTGCCACCCCGCCGTGGCAGGCACTGGCAGCGCGCAGTTGGCTTCTTTTCGCCTGTGATTGGCAGCACAGGAGCGACAAGTATGAACATGAACAGTGCTGCTCGCATGTGTGCCGGGTCTGGAGCAGGACTTTGTCGGGAGAAGTGGGCGAGCCCGCTGAACCTGGCAGTAGGATCACTTCTGTGCCCAGCTGTGGTATGAAAGGGGTCCGAGCCAGGCCATGACGCCGGTTTGCCCTTCTTTGTGCTCTCTAAAAAAATGTCTGCCCCTACGTCTGCTACATGCTTCCACTCCCAAAACTTCTAATTCAAGGTGTTTCACCAAACACTGACCGTTCACCGGCTCAGAGGCTGGAAAGACTGTGTGATGTGGCCGTTACAGTCAGTGGCAGTGCCCGGTTGTAGGGAAGACAAAAAGCTGGCTGTGGGAGCCGACCCAAGCTTTGAGGATCAGAGGAGATTGATACTAGTAATATAGTAATATCTTCCAGCGATTATGATTATGAGCATGGTTCATGACTTCCAGCGCTCCTATGTTTGCGAAGATCTTCGGGTATGGGCTCCAGCCATGCTTCCCCACAGGAGCCATCTGGCAACTCAGAGACTCCTTGCTTAGACGCAGCTGTAGCCCGCGCGTGCTGCGGATTGACGCTGATGGTCAGAAGAGTTGAAGTGCATAAGCAGCAAAAGCTGCAAGGGACCCGATAGCATCTCGTACTTGTAGCTTGACTAGACTGAGCTCGGTACGAGCCTACCAGAAGCTGCAGCACTGCGCGACGGATAGCTTTGTGGTAGAGCTGGCGCAGAGCGTTCCCAGAGCGCAGGCTGGAGCGGGTCGATTGCTCAGGCCCCTTGCTCGCGCGCTGCGCTCGCTGCCCACCGGCGCTGTTTGCGCCCGAGCGTGTTGCACCGTTCGTTGCTAGCACGGTACGAAGCAGCCACCTGTGCTGCAGTTTTTGTTCCTGACGGACCTGGCGTCAGAGTCTTCTCACTTCGGCAGGTTGAATGCGCAGAGAGGCCTATGATCTATGACCCGGGATAGATGTCAGCACATGCACGCGATAGGCGGAATTGTATGGCCTGTGTGCATCTGACCGCAGAGCTCCCAAAGCCCAGGAGGCGAAAAAGCACCTCGCACTCCTTAGGACAGAGGGCCAGGATGGAGTTTGTGTCGCACATGTTGTCTGTCTTTGTGCCACACAGAAGCCGTTCAGCCGTAAGGCCAAAGTCCCCCGACGGCTGCTACCTCTCTCCTGCACGCGATGGGTGCAATCGCTTCTCAATTCACCGCGAAGCACCAGCAGGAGCATAAGATTCTTCTCGTGGGTCTGGTCGGTTCGGGAAAAACAACCATGCTGCACTCACTCCAGGCTGGCGAAGTCCGATACCTAGTGACTGCTCTCACCATTGAACTCTGGACATCGCAGAAACGGCAGTTGCGGTTTCCAGTGCTCGAATCCCTTTCTTCGACTCTAGACTCTGTATATCCACCTCTCACTTTGGATAGCTTTGGATACCTTTGTTGCTTTGTATCGTTTTTGTCTCTCTCTCTCTCTCTGTCTGTCTTTGTTTGGCTCTGTCTGCATTGATGTTTGCGTGAGGGCGCGTGTGTGTGTGTGTGTGTGTGTGAAATCCCTGATCATTCGCTAAGGGCCCTTGGATCGCATTTTGCAATTGTTTCGTACAGCAGCAGGGGACTGTAGTTCTATATGGACAATGAGGGCAATGATTCCTTTGGTGTGCATTGCCCAACGAAGACCGCACCCTTGGAATGTCATATCAGGAGAGGACGCTCTCTTGACGTACCTGCAAGAGACATGGCAACCAGGCCAAGCCAAAAACCTGGCAAGCCGAGGGTCACAGGGCCTCGATGGAACACTAAGGTTTCGATGAACCACTAAGGTAGATGATACTGGCAAGTTAGGCCACTTCTCCGCGTGTGTGTGTGTGTGTGTATGTATGTGTGTGTGTGTGTGTGCGTGTTGGTTGTGGTGTGTGTTGGTATGTCTGTGTGTGTGTTGGTGTATCATTTTGTCTGTCTGCCTGCCTGTCTGTCTGCCTGTCTTCCTGTCTGCATGCTTGGTGGATTGGTGGATTGGTGGATGGATGGACGCATGGATGGATGATGGATGTGTACGTACATGCGTATATTTCTACATATAAACACACTTACATACATGCATGCATGCATAGATACAACTTACTTACCTGTATGTATACTATACGAACAAACATACATACGTACATACGCTTCTCTCTCTCTCTCTCCCTCCCTCTCGCTGTCTCTTTGTGTTCCTGAATGTGTCTGAACATCCATCAGAATCGAACTATGCCGGGATTTCTCTGTGTGCCTGTACGTCTTTCCGTGCCCGCCGCTCCTTGTGTGATGCTTTTTCGACCTTCGCATGCGGTACAAACTAAGGTCTGCATGGATATCCCCACGATTGGCTTCAACGTGGAAACCCTTGAGATTCGGGGTGGCATGATGAACATCACATCAATACTGGCGTGGGATGTAGGTGGGCCGGACAGGATTCGCGGACTTTGGCGCCGTTATTATGCGGACGTGGATGGCCTGGTTTTCATGGCCGATTCCAGTGATCGCCACCGGGTGGATGACGCTAGGGAGCAGATTCAGTTCATTTTGCGAGAGGAGGAGTTGCTAGGCAAACCTCTCCTCGTGTTTGCAAACAAGCAGGACTTGCCGAACGTCATGACTGTAGCAGAGCTTGTAGACAAGCTTTCCCTAAACCAGATCGGAGAGCGACGATGGTTCATCCAGGAGAGCGTGGCCATGGAAGGCAAAGGCATCAACGATGGATTGGAATGGCTTTCACGCCAATTCGACTGCAATGGGAGCAGCGGCTAGCGTTACAGAAAATGCAGGAGATCTTCTCCAAGATTATATGCGAGAAGCCCGGCCACCTGCATGTTTCGGCTGCCGGCAGCAACGAGGCTGCGGCTAGGGCAGAGGTCACCACTGCACACTCGTGATGTAGGGTGCCACGGGCAGAGAGTCGTGCATTGTGTAGCTGTGCGCCTTGCAGTCCATGGGTTTGAGTCAATGACCCGAGCGGACGGGATGTGTACAGTATCGCCCTTGAAAAGCTGTGTAATGAACTTGGCCAACGGGAGTTCTCTCCGTCTATCTCTCTCTCTCTCTCTCCCTCCCCTCCCTCCCTGGCTCCCTCCCTCGCCCTCGCTCTCGCTCTCGCTCTCTCGCTGTTTAGTTCACTCACTCACTCACTCACTCACTCTCTCTCTCTCTCGCTCTCTCTATCTCTCGCTCTGTCTCTCTGTCCCCCGTCTTGTCCCCCGATGCGCATGCTGATAACTGATAACCTCATCACGTGGCCAGCGGTGATGCAGCCAGATATACCCGCACAGTTTTGGAGAACGAAGGTGCGGCGACCTTTCACTCCCCCATTAACGTTTAATTGCAAACTAGCTCATCTGCATTCGCTAGCCTAGCAGCTGTACAGAGATGTAACAAAGCTGGGGTTCAGGGTTCAGGCTTCGGAGTGGCAGATCGATGCAAAGACTGTGACGTCTTGGAAACCGTGTGTAGATGATCGTGGAAGTCGTCCTCGACCCTCCAACCGCCAACTACGGACTAGAGTAAGTACAACCAACGTCTGCAGCCCATGCCTGCTGATGGGAAGGTGGACAGAAGCAAGGTTCAGAGCATGCAGCCCCATTCTTCAGTAGCACTCCAGCCGTTCAGTCTCAAGTCCACGATCCACGGCTTTTTGCTGGTGCCGGCCCTCTCGTGCGCAATGGGTGCAGTCGCCTCTCATCTCATGGGCAAGCGCCAGCGCCAGCTTCTTCTCGTGGGTCTGGACGCCTCGGGAAAGACAACTATGCTCTACTCACTCAAGGCTGGTGAGGTCCGATGCCGAGTGTCAACCTGAACTCAGGCTGATTGCAGAAACGTTTGCTCCTAGTCCTGCTCGCGTTGACATGTTCTCGTACAATCGTGTGATGTCTGTACCAGCCTCCATAGCCCTGTTTGTCTCCTTTTGTGGGCGTGTGGGTCTGTTGTGTCTGCCTTCGTCTGGGCGCCAGTTTGCACGTCCTTCTGTTGAATCTCAGAAAAAGGCAGCCATTCCAAATCTAGTCGTTCTGGCCACCCCCGGTTCGACCTGGCAAGTGGAGCTGAAAAGCCAGCCAGGCTGCCTGCAACTGCAAACTAAAGGAGCATGTCGCAGCTGGAAGCCTGGGCACGTTCAGACATGCTCCGGAGTACCAGAGTCGAAAATCGCAAGCCGCTCGTGTTGTGCCGTCAGTAGGGTTCAGTGTGCGGGAGCAACAATTGCTCCGTGCATCACGGCCCGCGATATCTACCAACTTCTACTGTGAAGAAGCCAGCAGCGAAATGGTCGTCCGAAAACGCAAGCTAAGGTCGTCACGACGATTCCTACGATTGGCTTCAACGTGGAGCACCTAGACATTCGGCACGGCTGGATGAACATCACGTCCTTGGTGGCGTGGGATGTTGGTGGACGTGACAAAATTCGCCCACTGTGGCGACACTATTACAAGGAGGTGGATGCCCTGGTTTACATGGTCGATTGCAATGACCGGGAGCGGGTGAATGAGGCTAAGGACCAGCTTTTCCAGCTCCTCATAGAGGATGAATTAGCAGACAAGCCTCTCCTCGTCTTCGCCAACAAACAGGACCTGCCGAATGCCATGAGTGACAAAGAGCTTGTGGACAAGCTCTCCCTAAACCAGATCCGAGACCGACGGTGGTTCATCCAAGAAAGTGTGGCCACGAAAGGCCAGGGCATCTATGAAGGGCTTGAATGGCTTGCACGACAGTTGAAGGCCGATGGGAGAAATGGCCAGCGAGCAGTCTCCCGTCCTCAAAAGATCCAGCAGCTCCCTTCCAGGGGCATGCTGGCCAAGCCCGAGCACCCGGATGATGTTTCCACGGCCGACACCGAGGATGCTACGGCTAGGGCAGAGGTCATCACTGCACACTCATGATTCGGGGTGGCTGCTAACGTTGACATGCCATGGGCATAGAGACGTGCATTGTGTAGTTGTGCGCCTTGCAGTCCATGGGTTTAGGTCACTGACTCGAGCTTACGGGCTGTGTACAGTATCGCCCTTGAAAAAGCTGTGCAATCAGTGCAAGCAGCTGTTTTGCCATCGCTCCCTCTCGCAGGTTGTTCCCGAATGCATGCTAAGAGCCTCACCCCGTTTCCAAAAAGTATATTCTCGCTAGGAATGCGAAGCGAAAGAAAGAATCACAATGTGCAGTGCTAAGACCTTGGAGAACCCCGGCAAGCCATTCTTTCGTCCAAGCTTGGACCGAGGACCGTTTGTGTGTCATAGTCATAGGGCAGCACATGGGCTCACCATTCAAAGCTTGCCGCCGGATACCAGCTCAGCTTCGTCGCACTTACATCCCCTAGACCATCTGGAGAAGAAGAATGCTCGTGCATTCCTTGCAAGCGAAACATTTACAAAAATCAGCGGAGTTGCCATGCAGCCATGGACCGCCGCGACACACCATTGGCTGTTGAAGATGTGGTTTTGGCTTTGCGGGGCGCTTCTATGGTATCGCAGGTGGGGGAGTGCTCAGTGCTGACAGCCTTGTGTATGGACCATGCCTTGATTGCAATTTTTCAATAGGATGCCAGCGAAGACAGCTATGAAGATGATCGCGCGTCCACTCGAACGAAGTCTTCGAGGTGCTCCATTGCGGCCTGTGTCATGTACCCTGATGCCTGCCTGAGTTCAGGAGTGCGGAGAGTTTTGCCCCGTCAATTGTAGCAGCTACTATCCTTCATCCATCTGCTGAGGACAACAATGTGAGGCGTATTTGGACCGCTCTTGTGGCTCGCCTTGAACCAACTGACCCTTTGTGCACTTGCACGGCGCTTGCTGAGGTTGTATTCCTGCTGGGCTACATCGGCACTGTGTTCCTCTACAGGTTAATTTTCATCCGCTTCTATGCCGCAGCAAGCGAGGAAGTACAGGCACGAAGCTGTGCATTTCCAAGCAGTACAAGTCTTAGCAGGAAGACGGTTCGACGCTACTCAACGGTTGGCCTGTGAGGAAGCTACGACATTGAACGTAACATAACGTAACTCAGGTTTAAGGGCGTTCTGACCAGCCTTGCATCCTGTGTGTAATATGCACACGGTGTGCAGCACTCTCGCATGACATCACGTATTACGTCTCAGTGAGGCCATGCACTCCGCATTCTACGTGGCAGCCGTGTGCAGCTTCAAACAGATTTTTCTGCTTGCGCATAGGGCCATGGGGGCGGCCTCTTCACCAAGAAGGCCTAGTGAAATCGTTGTGCTGGGTTTGGACAATGCAGGTAAGACGACGTTGCTTCGCAGCATGCAGAGCGGCGAGCTGGCAATGTCTATGCCGAACATCAAGACCCTTTCAGGCTGTGAGAGCGCAGTACATGGAAGCATGACCCTCTCAACACTGGTCTCTTGGGATCTGGGTGGTCGGCAGCAGGCTCGGGCACTTTGGCGACAGTACTACAAGAAAGCAGATGCACTGGTGTTTGTCGTTGACTGCACAGACAGGAGACGGTGCGAGGAAAGCCAAAACGAATTCGAAGATCTACTGAAGGAGGAAGATCTTCTGGACAAGCCCGTTCTTATTTATGCAAACAAGCAGGATAGGCCTTCGGCTCTATCTGGGAATGAATTGGCAGATCTCTTTGGGCTGAGGACGCTTCAGCGCAAGTGGCATGTGCAGGAAAGCAGCATAAAGACAGGAACGGGAGTACATGAGGGTCTGGAATGGCTCACTGAGGCTGTTGCCACGAACCATTTAGAGACTTGCCAGCCCGCAAAGTGTTCCCCGACTTTGTCCGATCATTACGCTGACGATGTTTCAACAGCGGACACAGAAGATGCCAGCTCCAGGGCAGAAGTCATTTGTGCAGATGCATAAGCTGCGCTGGTATTGATGCATGTAGCAATCGAGCTAGCAGAGCCTTTTCGGAACTCTGCGTATACCCCTTTCCTGCCTCACCGTCTTGAGTACGACGGAGCTTGTGCCGAAACGGCATATGCCATTGTGTTTCGAGCGCGAGTCACAAGTTCACATGGTGTATCCAAGTGGCGATGTACAGGTGCCTGTGCTTGGTTACAAAGAGGAGTACAGAGCGACACCCTGACACATGGTGACATAGTACATTGTAGCGCGACTTGTGAAGATGTGGCGCGGCGGGACACGACGCGGCTGCTAGCTGTTGACACTTGCTGGCATGCAGGAAACAGACGTCTGGATCGCCTTCGATGGCATGGTGGATGTGATGTTCATAGTCGACCTGTGGATTCAGTTCCTTTTCACTTACACAAACGAGTCCCTCGGCAGGCATGACACAGAGAGAGGGAGGGTCGCATGAGACTCAGGGGCGAGAATCGTTCTTGACTTGAAGCCAGATGCACGCAAATGTTTGTACTTCGTGCAGCATTCGCAACTCAGGAGAGGAAAAGAGGCCGGGGTGCGTGCGTGCATGATGTAGTGGCTCAGGCTGCTTTCTTACCAACTCATGCTCCCTCCCAGCTCTGTGACCTCGTGCCACGGCAGGTAGGTTCGCCAAGGAAGATTGCCTGCAGATATCTCACCGGTTGGTTTTGGGTGAATATGCTACTGGGCCGCGATGAAGAATGAAGTTCTTGTGTCGTGCTAGAGTCTTTTTTGCGTCAATGATCTTGTCCAGGATCTCCTGCATTCCAGAAGATGCCAGCGGCCCAAAGGATAGCATCGCAATTGCAGCTGTGAAGCTACCGTGGTTCTGAGTCTTGTGGTAGATGCAAGGTGAGCTGAAGCCGTGCCACCAGATTGGCTCAAGAGGGCCCAAAGTGTGCCGCCTTTGAGCCTGTGGGCTGAGGGGTAGAACCCTCCCTTCGCAGAGCATGCAGAAGGGAAGGAAAGTGACGACATGCTGGAGGGCGAATGAGGTGAGCCTTGCCCGAGACAGCTTCAACTCCATCGTGGGTCGTCAAAAGATAGACGTCACAGAGGTCATGATGAGACACAGCAACATGGGAAGGCAAGCGGAGATGGGACCAAGTTGGTGTCCGTCTGGCCTGGTCTCGCGGCAGCTCGCGGAAGTTTTGGCGAAGCGCCAGGGTACGAGTGACAAGCTGCCGCTGCGCTTGCAGGAAGCACGGAACACCCGGAATGCCAAGAGTTCAGAGCCAGCTCCCGAAGCCTTCCTGGCACCATCGCCATCGCCGGCTGACCCAGTGCAAACCCCCAAAGCAGTCAAACCAATGCTGCCGCAAGTGGCTCCTCTGCATTTAGACTCAACTGAGTTGCCTTGGGCATCACCAGTGAAGAGCACCGGGACATCGGGGACGCCTGTGAGCCCACCTATCAGTGAGCAGAAGGCACCGGAAGAGTTGCCTCAGCCCTTCTCCGCCCGAGCGAGGCCGACACCCAAGGCGCCGCCAGAGAGCCAAGCGGCCCAAGCCTCTCGTCCCATGTCCGCCAAGTGCAGGGTCAACGCAGCCAATGCCAGTGCCAACTCCCGAAACTCCAGAACAACTTTCTGCTGGCGGCCAAATGAACACAGCTTGCAACGCAACAGCTTCAACTCGATGGTCGGGAAGTCAAGACTTGATGTGACGGAGGTCATGATCCGTGATGCAAGCATCGGGCGACAGGCGGAAATGGGGCCATCCTGGTGTCCCGGCGGCCTTTCCTCCAGGAAGATGGCAGAGGCTTTGTCTCAACGAAGATGACCATGAAAAGCCATGAAGTAGACTTGCAAAGCAACTTTTACTTCGGAGATCCACGTCTCCACCGTCTCATGTAGTGGCTGCAGAGTTACTTTCCTGTTGTGAGGATGAAGAACCGAAGTAAAAAACAGTCTCCTTCTTGTGTTCGCGAGCTCGCTCTTCTGAATGCAAGAATCTGAGCTTTTGTTTTTCCAAGGCCGCCAGTGCCTTCTACGCTTTCTTCGCCGGGGAGGAGAGCATCGAGGCAGCGACCCCCAGAGCGAAAACCGTGGAAGTTAGCCGTACGAACCTGAGGCGAACAACAGTCAGAAGACCGTTCGGCGCTTCGGTGGCATTGCGGTCCTCTTTAGGGGTCAACCAAGCAGTGATAGGCGAAGAGGTTAGTCCTTTTTTCTGTGCGTGCATGCCTTTCTCAGATTGAGAAACTGCACCTGCCTTTCCTGTCACCTGTGTGGTTTCGTTGATCGGGAGTTGGGAGCTGCTGCTGTCTCGGCAAAGCGAAGGCTTATGCGCATGCAGCGCATGACCAAGATCGTCCGCATGCTGCGGCTCGCGAAACATGCCTAAGATGTCCGCATGCCGCAGTGAAATCTATGTCGAAATGATGGCTGTGCCACTGAGGAAGCTCACACAGCTGACAGAGCGGCTTAATCTTGACACCTATATCCAGCGGTATAAGGTTGTCGCCGTGTTAAATACCTTGTTTGGGCTGATCTGGGTGGTGCACGTCATGGCCGCCTGGCAGCAGGAGCCGGCGCTTGAAGCAAGAATGCCGAATTCATCTCCGTGCTGGCATTCGCTTTGGAAGATTTGAGGCCTGTGGCTGGTATCTTTGCGCCACCTTGCACGAGGATGTGCTGGAGACCTGGTTAGCTCGCCGGCTGGTGGGCATCAACGAGGATGCTAGGCTGGTGAAGGCTTTTGCTGATTTGGGAATCTGGGGCTCTCTGATGCTTTGCCTCGCCTCATACTCAGGAGATGCTGCTGCACGGGGATCCCTTCGACCAGTGGGCGCACGCTATGTATTTCATTTTCTCAGCATCAGGGCCGAAAGGGACCAAAGGACCAAGGCCTAGGCCCAGTTCATGCAGACCTTTTCCCATAGCAAGTCGCTTAGATCCCCTGCTGAAGGCCTGGGGGCCCCAGACTCCAAAGGAACCCCCTTGTCGGTCGCCCAGGTCTTCACGACCGTCGGCTTCGGCCCCTTTCTGCAGGATTTTGTAGCTTTCAAGTGGCTCCTATTCGATGTTTTGGTGCATGCGGTTGGCCACTGTCCGATTTCATTTCTTGCCATGGCTTCCAGGTTGAGGTTTTCGCACCACTGAAAAACACAGGTGATATCTCGGCATTCACCACCGGCGAGATTATGTATGTGACCTTGACCATGATGGTCGGAGCCGTCGTCCACAGCATCATCATTGGCCAGGCAAAGTGCATTGCACATCCTGCTGCATGATGCTTCTTGCCCTTCAGATGTCACGCCAAGGTGATCAACGAGGTGACCAGCGACAGTACGGAACCTCGACCAGACCGTGGTTGAGAAAGCCATGGAGCACTTGAAGGAGGGTCATGCTCGACTTGTCCTGAGGTGAACGCATTCCTGAAGAACAAGTTGAAGCTAGCGAAAGAGTTTGCAGTTCATGCACAGCTGGATTCCTCGGGCTCCAAAGCGCCACTCGCCTGCACTTGAGAGCGGAAGTCCGGCCCGACAGTTGGAGACTGCCCCCTGCAGAGGTTGTCTTTCTGGCTGGAGCAAAACATCCGCGATTTGATGGGGCAGCAGTACAAGATGGATGAGATGCTGCAGCTGATTGCCAACGATATGCCCTTGCACCTTATGAGGCTTTTCTGAAACCAAGTCCCCATTGTTGGGGTTCCAGCAGCGACAGAAAGGTGAAAGGTGTGCAACAGGAGGGAGGTCCTGTGGCTGAGGAAAGATCTACACTCCCGGCTCTTCAACGGTCAGCTTACACGCAGCAGGCCAGGCCTTATGGCCTTCCGTCTTCGAGAGAGCCTCCGCTGTTGAGGATAAGTCAATGCCAGGTTTCTTCGTGTCCCCTTTGTCTCTTCAATGCCACCGCGGCTGCCCATGCTGCTCTCGCTCGCGTTGGTGTCCAAACAGTATGAGGGAAACCAGCTCCTCTTTCAAGCAGGACCTGGACATGGGCACCCTAGACTCCAACCCCCATGAACCCTATTGCAGGAGATGCAGCCTCCCACCTCTACCTCGTCTTGAGCGGCACTTTCGCTTTTGTCGCACGGCCTGAACGGCACAGCAAGAGCCCCAAAGCAAATGCCCCTTGGCAGCGAAGGAGGCATTGTTTGCCAGATTCACGCCTCCCCTGCACCATGGTAGCACATCTGCTTTTGCCGCACTGCTCAGGATATGTGGCCTTACCAGTTGTTCTCACACGCGAGTGGCTTGCTGCACTCAGTCGTATGAGGCTATCGAGGGAGTGTTCGAGAGGCAGTACGCGCCAGCAGATGTTGAATGTGGAGGCCAGCACAACGCGCCGTTATTCTTGAAAGAAAATAAGTGGGACATCCCGCCTATCGAATTCGTTGAGCAGCCAGTGCAACCTAGGTTACTTTGGAAATTATGAGCTGCACACCGGTACGAAGCAGCTGCTTGAAAGAGATGTTGTTCCATTTCTGCTGCGACCGGAACCTCCGTGTGGAAAGGGAGCTCTTGCAAAGGTTTCGGCGAAGCACTGCTCGCTGCGAAACGCCTCAAGGAGGGCAAGTCTTGCGCCTGCAGAAGGACCACTACCAACGCCTATGCGGTGACTTCCCTCAGTTCCTGTCCTGAACATAAGACTTAAGACCGTTCAATCTCCTACATGCCCATCTTTTGTTATCGAATAGTTACCATTCTGCACCGGCAAGGCGATCTCAGCTGCATGAAAACACTGTGACGGCAAGACGCGGGCTAAGTAGCAGCTCAGGTTTGCGGCAGCTTGGAAGTATGAGGCTAATCGACGCGAGTCTCATCGCTGTTGGCTGCATGCAAACCACACCCGTATGCTCACATACCGCTGCCTGATCGCATTATTTTGTGAGTTGAGGCCTGGTCCAACACAGATACTGACAACAATTTCCTCCCATTGTATTCCAGGTCTTCTGGCAGTTCGCCGGATGCAGAAGCTGTGTCGCTTCTATCTTCGGAAAGCCGCATGTCAGGCACAGTGAATGCGTCAAATGATTTCGTTGATGTAAGAACTGAATGCAGAGTTCCTCCAGACTGAGGCTGACAAGACCAACAAGGACGAGGCAGTGAAGGCAGACAGCTCGGGTCTTCTGGTGCCTGGCCGCACAGCTGCAGAGAAATTTCCCCTTGAACGGCGGCTTTCGCCTGGGCTCCTTTCTTCGCGAGGCCGGAACTCTTTGAGGTCAAGCTGCTCTTCAACCGCCATCAGCGAAGGGATGGGTTCTGTGTCTATGTGTTCCGTTCTTCACGAGAACCGAGGCTGCATAGTCTTGGCTCATGCCCTGCTTGAAGACTTAGGCCGGCTTTCGGAATGGTTCGACTTTACAGCATGAGCCGCCAAGGAACTCAGACAGCAGCGCAGGCCGAAAGCCGCTCCTGCCGCCTTCAACACATTTGCTCAGTGCCGGGCCAGAGGAGCTGGATGCCTCACCACTCTTTCCCTTGTACTGTAACTGTAACCGTGAGTTGTTGTTTCTTTGGAGTTCGGCAGTTTGTTTTGAAGCTGGTTCTGAGGGGTTCCCAGGCGGGAGTGAAGATGTTCTTGCCCTTGAACCTTGCCTCTCGTTTGGGCTAGTGTGAGCGTTACTGAGCTTTGGGTTCGGAGCGTTCATGTGCTTGCCCTTGGCTTGGCAAAGGCATGTCCTTGGTTGGGGCCGTGGCTTGCTGTTAGTTAGTTTCTCGTCTCTGTGGTTACGCATGTCCTTGCTCTTGTCATGCTATGCAACTCTGTCCTGGCTCCTGGCTCGGTGGGTGCACTTCCTTGATTCGAATCGGGCTGAGCATGTGCTGCTTGGCTCGGTACAGATAGCTGAGCTGAGGAGTTGTGAGAAGATGGTGCCTAGCAGGGACCACCTGGAGCATTGGGTTCAGTTTTCAATACCCGGGGACCGTAGCATACGATCCCGTTTTAGGATGGTGCAAGCCGTCTAGGTCCAGCTTAGCATTTTGTGGTTGACTGGTGTTAGCTGGTGCCCGAAGGACGAGGATGCCCGTCAGAGGCGGCTTGTAGTTTCCTGGCTGCGGATCTGCACCATGCAAAGGCTTTATGAGGCCTTCTCGTTTCGCATGAGGCTTTCCTTTGCTGCGCCGTTGTGAGGCAGATGTGGCGATGCTGCGGAGCGAAGTGGAAATTCAGGCTCAGCAGGGATGAATCTCAAACCGCCTTGTCAGCACAGAGCTCGGGGGCAGCCTCGGTCTTGCCGACAGATCCGGCAACTTCACCATTTTATGACTTGGCTTGCATTGCAAAGCTGATCACATCCCAGCCGTGGGTGTATCAGTAGCACTGCCAAATTCGGCTCATGTTGAGCATGTTTCCGACTGCCAGTGCTGCGACTAGTAGACCACCACCATCAGCACCACCACGACGACTACTACTTACTACTGGGTCTCGTACTAGTACTAGAACATACTAGAACCAGAACCATTACCCTAGACCAGTACTACTAAGTTACTACTACTGCTAGACTACCAGAGCGATGACTACTCCTACCACAACCGCTACCGCTGCCAGTGCTGCTGCTGCTGCGACTACTCCAGCTACTGCTGCTGCTATTCATCATGAAGGTTTGAGTTCCTACTTTGATCTTTCTCTGGTGTGTTGTTGGGACTACAAAGCTCTCATCGCGACTTGCTAATCTTTAGTCCCCGCGGAGCTGTCATCGGCGTGCCATGTGGGTGACAAAAACTGCTACTGCTACTGACTGATGCTCCTGCTCCTCGTGCTGCTGCAGCTGCTGCTACCGACTGCTGCTACTACGACTACTACTACTACTACTACTACCACTATCACCAGTAGCTAGTACCACTACCACCGCCACCACCACCACCAGCACCACCACGACCACGACCACGACCACCACCACGACCACTACCACTGCGACGAGCGAGAAGACGAGCGACCCCGCCACCACGGCCACGATGTCAAAGAGAAGGTGAGGAGCATCAGACATGTAGGAGGCCCCAGACTCTTGCACTCGTGCCGAGCCGCCAGGGCGAGACTTTGACTGCTTTACGCCGGGAGATGGCGAGGTTGCCTTTCCTTGTGGCGGCGGCCCTGAAGGTTGGGTGGGAAAATTTCAAAGAACTTGTTTGGTCTCGTTAGTTCGCCGCATCTGAGCCGCCCTTAAAGCGATCGTGGTCCTGACCTGCCCGCCGCCGCTTACAGCTCAAATCAGAATCTGCAGTGCCCTGACAGCAGGGCCAAAGTAGAGACATGGGGGACGTCCAGAGGCCCCTAGCCAGACAGTGGTGCCTTGGGTGAATCGATCCAGGTTTCAAATTGGGCCAACTCATGGACCATGTTCGAATTGCAGTTGGTGGAGTGTTGAGAAACTGCAGGCATGCCCGAGGCATAGTTCTCGGGAGAAAGGCATGCCAGACAATAACAACTTTTCGCTACACTTCATTCGCCCAGGGCCCTGTGGATCTTGGCATCGGCTTTGCCAAGCAATGGGCAAGGCCTGCAGATTCGCATGCTGCCGTTTGCGTGTCCGGGGTATGTCCACTAGTGCATTGTTGTGGATAGATGCAGACAGTTGGGCCCGTTGAGGTACGACCACGGTCAATTCTTCGTCGCTGACGCAATACTACAGCCCGGATGTGCCGGGACAGTGTATCACAATGAAGCGCCTTGGATCATTGGAGATTCTCTTTCCTCCAGGGATACATACGATGGTACAGTGTGCCACGTCCAGAACAGTTGTTCTTGCACTTGCGGCTTGTGGATGGCGATGCGTGGCCTCCAAAGCCCATGTGGTATCATATCACCTTTCCCTGCTGATAACTTCGACTTGTGATGATGAGAGGTCGCAAACTTGATGTTGCATAGGCGTTTCGTACCCTCATGGCATTCTTGAGGTTTGAAGACGCGGCTTGCACATGACTTGTTTTGAGCATGTGTTGATGAACCCCTACCTTGTCTTATGAGGTCTTGTCAGCTTCAAGGCAACTTCCCAAATCGTGGCTTCTGTGTTTCCACGGTCTCAATGCCAGCAGACGAAGAGGGCCCCGGCTCAGCGTGTTGCCTGGCGGCCATGGTGTTGCGTGATGGGAAACCAGTAACTCGGATGCTTCCCCTTCACATGCCTTCACCTCTAAGCTCGGTTTGTGCGGCGAGGTTATGATGTTTGCAATCCGAAACTTGCCTGCAATGCAGCCCTCACCAAGGTACGCAGATAGACATAGATTGTAGGGCTGCCTCAGTTGCCGCCTTGCGTCTTTAGGGGTGGCAGTGCGGTGGCGACCATGCCTATGCTTGCGTCACTTAAGGAACCATCAGCCGTTAGACTACACAGTCAATGGCAACGGTGAGGGGGACTTGGCCAACCACATCTCCCAGGCCTCTAGGGATCCGGCACGAGTGCCAGAAGAGACGCGGTAGGGGATCACTTGCCAGGCTATGGTGGCCCAGGTGCGGGCAGGACTGAACAACAATGTTACCTGCCCGAGGGAACTGGGTCTGCAAGACTCCATGCAAAAGTGTCCACCAGGCTGGCGCAGGGTAGCATCCATAAAGGTTGGTGTAGTTTAGTGGGAAATCTAGATTCTAGATCAGAAGCCGCACAGTTGGCAGCCCTGCAGGCGAGCTGTGCAGCGACGAGATCCGACACAGGTTCAAGATTAACAGTGGCCAGGGCATGTGCGTGGTCTCTGGCACCAGCGACAGCGGACAAGCGTGTTTCGACCCTTGCTTGACCTTGTCCGTTGTCTCGTCCGGTAATCTTCTGCTGCTGCACGTTCGGATCTCACTTAGCTGCATCTGAGCCTCTGGGCACGAGACAAGGATGTCAGTTTGGGAGCTCATCGCCAATCCAGCTCGAGAACTGATTTAGGTTCTACAGCCAAGGACATGTGTGACATGCGGCATCCTCCTAGCCGTTTCGCTGAGGGCGCACATCAAGGCTGGAGATTGTTCAGATATTCGAGAGTGATGTGGACATGCAGAAGTCCTGAAACCTTTTGGCAATCCGAGTATATTCGAGGGAGTGACACGTTGAGGCATTGCTTTGCATGTGATGGAGTTTCGCAACAGCGGCGCTTGTCAAGCTAAGCCTTGGCTGCCCTGGGCCGCAGCCCTAAAGAGATCTCTTCGTCCCGGCAGGGCCAGGCTTGTGCTTTGAGAGTTCACCGGTATCGCGTTCTTCTGGCCAAAGCTCGGCAGGCATCCAAGTCTGAATGGAAGAGCGGAATGCCGAGGTCATTTCGCTTTTGGTGCTGCTTCTCCTTGGAGCATGCTGTGGCCTGGCGATCTACAGACCCTTGCCTGCAGAAGCGTCGAGGAAGCTGCACGTGGTAAGGCAGGCCAAAGCAGGCAATCCTGTTTGCATGGCATCATGGCATCCCACGACCGGCCCAAGATCCCGAATAGAAGCAGCAGTAAGCTCGGCGATGCAATCTGCGCATTTTCGGGAGATTTAACTGCGTAGCCGGTAGCCCATGGAGACAAGCCCCGGTGTGCAGCAGTTCGCGCTCTTGGCACTTGCAGTGAATATCCTTTTCGGGATCAGGGTTCTTTGTTTAGTCTTCTCGCACAGGCAGACCATCAAAGGCAAAGTTGAGAAAACGGCACACGCCGTTTGGACCTGCATGCGTCAAACACAACTTTCCAGCAGAAGCAGAGAGGAAACGGCCCGGGTGGAAGCAGTTCGCCAGCAGCGCGTGAGGATGGCACCCTACTACATGATCGCCTGTGTGGTGGTGTCACAGTTTATTTTGGTAGCTGCCCGTTTCAGTGCATTGGAGCACGGCTGGCTGCTGGCTGGTGCCTACTGGAAAACCCTTGCGCTTTGTTTGGTCAACCTAGCCTATTTGTTTTTTCCAAGAGTTCTGCTTACATCCACAATGGATGCATTTTATGTTCTACATATGGCCTTTTGCGCCATTTACCTGTCTCCTTGGTGCGTCACCCCTGCGCAGACCCTGAACGCATCTTTCGCACTTCTCGGTTGTATACGGCTCCCTGCAATTCTGCTAGCATCCAGGACGTATCTTGTAGTCGTTTGCAACCTTGGCATCACTTTCCTCATGGTCGTGAGCACCAGTGCAATTCCTGGTGGAGCACCTTTGGGAAGAGAGAGGCGTAGGAAAGCCCATGGGGCCTTTCCAGAATGCGACATTTTCGATTCAGCATACACGATTCTTTGCGGTGAGGTGCTCAATTTTGTATTGACCGTTGGCACGGCATTTCTTCTGCACGGCCTTTTACATCAAAAGGTACGTCATGAAGCACGGTACAAGAGCATCACAACCCAACTCGGAGCAATTTCCTCCTTGCTGCGCCTGACATGTGATGCACTTGTTGTGCTCGACTCAGATCTCCGCATTACAGACAACTCTCCTCAGCTGGCAGCCATGCTGCTGCGAGATCGGCCTGGCTCTGTGCAAGGCTTGAAATTCACCGACCTCATGCCAACGAGCCATGAAGCAACTCGTGCCTATGAGATCCTGGCAGAGACTAGCTCGATGTCTAGTGGTACGGAGGTCTCCGCGGTTTCGGAAGATGAAAGTATTCTTGCAAATGTGTTTCACACTCGCCTCGTCGACAGCTGCTCCAGCAAGTTCCGGACGGAGGTGTTCCGGGTCACATACAGGCAAGCCGACGGCGAAGTCCATCATCTGCTTGGTTTGCGAGACTTCACTGACCAGGCGTCTCTGGCGGGGCCGAAAGCTTTCGATACCATGGACACTTCACACGCAACCGACTCCACAGGTGAGGGGCTCCCGGATTCTGCTTCGTCTACGTGGCAGGAAGCAGAGAGGGATGATGGCAGGAGCTTCAGCGATTCAGAATGTGGACATCGAACAGTGTCCAGTCTAAAAGCGTCTACCACGTCCACGGATGACCTTGTCGTTCTGCTTATCGACATGACCGGCCGGTACGTGATGGCTGCATCGCCCACCGTGGCACATCTTGCTGGAGCGGAGTTGGGAAACTTATTTGCAACAAAGGGTCTCCACATGCTAATGCATGTATTGCATGGAGCTTCAGAAGATGCCGCCAACAACATGATCCTGCACTTTCGCAGGATCAAAATCTATTGCGGAAGCAATCAGCATTCAAGAATTTCAGGTCGTGTGGAGGTGGCAAAGACGCAAGCTGGTAAGCTCCACCTGCTGCTGTTCTTCAGGCCAAACCGCTTGATCCTTCGCAGCACATCGAATCGAGTGGGCGACGATACTTCCCTGGGCAGCATCCAACCTCCCACCACCGACACGGTTTCCTTGGGTGTTTTGGGCCACCCATATGGACGCAGTCTCCATGCTCTATAGCTGATGGCCGTGAGAAACATGGACCTGCGCAAGTCACTAAAAACATTGCAAAACTGACCAGCAGGGCATGATCCAACATTCAACAGTCCATGTCAGGGGCCGAAGGCCTTTGTGCGCAAGTTCCAGCTTTACAAGTGTCGCCCTGTTGAGCAGGGGATACTTGAAGACGTCGACAATTTTTAGAAGCGCATCCTGGCAACTGAAACAGAAACATCGGCGTCGGCTTACATGGGATCGCTGCGAAAAGTCCTGCCCTAGTCGTGTGACACGGGGTCGACCGCAATAAGGCTATCGGCGACGTGGGGGCAATCGCCGTGCAGAGATGCTGAAGGAGTGCATCAAGGAATTGCCCTCGCAACGAGAGGTTCTGGTGCCGTACACCCCAGCACACAGTATACCCAGACCCGCGTGGTGACGCTGTTCACTGATATTTACGGGTAGTCCGTCATCCTTCTATGAAGCCATCGTGTGAGGGTGCTGCACTGTTTGTGTGACTCTGTCCCTAGTGCTTCACTTTTGGGTTTGAATGCTGAAATCCATTTTCTCGGCTGGCGCATTGCCGCACGCTCCATGCAGGAAGATCAAAATGACGACGATGAAGAGCACGACCAGGCAGCTGCATGCTCTTCTATTCTTCTGTGTTGCGATAGTATAGACATCAATTCACTGGTAGCTAAGGGAGCGATGTAGTCCAAGCTGGCGGTCCGATGGTTTCTAAGGCACATGTTATATACAGTTCTAAGCTCTACGGCCTGATACATATGCATAAGCATAAGCTTCAACTCACACATGTTTTACCTGCAGAGGAATGTGCGTGTGTGTGTGTGTTGTCTGCCTGTGCGTGTGTCAGGTTGTGCGTTTGTCCGTGTGTGTGTGTGTGAGTGTCTGCAGGTTGTACGGGTAAACAGGTTTGGTATGATATGATGTGGCTTGATGCGATGAGATGTGATGGAACATGATGTTCTATGAAATGATGTAACATGAGTGTTGGTGAGCAGTGGGTAGCATGCATGCATGCATGCGTGCAGTGATAATATGTATGTATGTGTAGATAGATGGGTACTTCTAGACACGTAGGTAAGCCAGATAGATTTGTGCGTGTGCCCTTCTCTCCCCCCCTCCATCCCTCCTTCCCACCCTCCCTCCCTTGCTCGCTCGCTCTCTCACTGTCTCCCTCCCTTCATGTCCATGAATACTATGACTAGCTATTACTGTCCTGAGTTGTCATGATTGTGATGACGACATGTAGCACTGTGCGATGTGATCTATAAGTTAGAACATACCTTGCCTATTTACGGCTATTGGCACCACCCACCCCAAAAAGACAAATATCTATCTTAAGAAAATATTTTATTCCCAAATACTCCTATCTATCCAGGTGCCATAGCCCAAAATATGCAAGGGGTTCCTTGTAGAATTTGGTTCAGGGTTTAGGGTTAAGGGTTGATCAAAGCTTTGGCTTCTCGGATTCTCCAAGAATGTAATGACTATGCTGTAATTATAATACATAACTGCTTATGTTCTATAATTACACTATAACTATGCGGTTTGGGTTTGTGGTTGCAATCAGGGTTTGTGGTGGCTTATCTACATTTATAATAATTTTTTGTTTCATATTATCATAAATGCTTATCTTTCTGTATTTGTCCAAATTCCGTTATCCACCCATACATGAAGTATTGTTTTGAATATTGATTTTCTCAAATCTATGTCGTCTGTAATTGTCTTAATTGCTTCTCTTGAAATACAGATTTTCACATACAGTGAATCCATACCGCTGTATTCGTTAAACTTTTCTCCTACTGCCTTAAATTTCTCAAAATTATTAATGTTTTCATACAGTTCAATAATTCCTTCTTTGTCTCTTAAAAAAATACTGTGCCAAAATAGTGCAAATTTATTCTGAACTGTTTTCTCAATAGGCATTTGAACTCGCCATAAATTATATGCTACTTTCCTCCAAAAGTTGTTTCCACTTCGTGGTAGTGGGTTTTCAGTTACACGTTGAATAATGTCTTGTGGTGTGGTCGTTCCTTCTAGTTGCCAATTCATCACTCTATTGTTTTAGTAGGGTTTATTCTTTAAGTCATTTTCTTTAGAAAAATTATTGTCTTAAGGTTTACTGGATCATGGTGTGTTTGACAGACTTATCTAAGCATTCAGAACAAGTCGCATGTATTTAACATAACAATAAGAATGCTTACCAGTGTAATAGCAACGCTTAAAGCAATCGATGTCTTTGACTTGCTTGCAACGATAACACTTCCTAGTAACAACATTAACTGTTCCGGTATACGTTTCTTTTTTTGCTTTTATTGCATTGTTAATGTTATATGTTATAAATACAACTATTGATAGCAAGATTCTTACCTTAAGATTTAACGAAACTAAATTACGAATTAATGTCATTGCCACACTCTTATGGTTTGCCTATGAATCTGTAGAACCTGCTAGGCACGCGGGGGCATTGGCTCACTTCCTTCTTCTGTTTTCATTGGGGACGCTCGGTAGAAGCCTCGCGAGGCATTCGCGACTTTTTTATGCCAAGATGGCCTGTCACTATACACGAGATTTTTAATCCAGAATATTAAAAATATTCTTCAAAATAGTTACATCTATGTCGATCCTTTCAACCTCGGATTCTGGCTTAGCTATTTTGTCTTCTAGTTCCTCGGGTGTTACTTGTGATTGACCCAATCCAGTGTCACATATTGCAAGTGATGTTTGATCTGCCTCATCAGTCAAAAAGATTTCATCAGGTGAAACATTCCGACCGCCAAATTTTAGGGTTATTTTATCTACAACAGTGTTAGTTGTAACTTTATCGTTCTCCTTAACCGTCTTAGTCTCCTTATGATATAGCTGTCTCTTGCAACGACAATGTATGCAGTGAAAGCCCTTCTTGTCAATATGAAAACCTTTGTTTTTTGGCTTTCATCTTCCGCTGTATCACTCATTAACCTTTCTTAGATTTTTTTAAATACTCAAGAATTGCCTTAAGCAGTTCTCAAGAAGCGGTGCAACACCTTTTAAGCTTGGTATCTTGTATTACAATTTTTTCAATTTCTTCAATCTCCTCTATCGCTTCTAAATACTTGTTCATTATATTAAACGATATTTTTCTCCTATTAAGTAATGAGTGATAATATACCTTCAATTGAGCCTATAGAACCAAAAACCTATAATATAAACAATCTAAGTTTGGTGTCGCTGATAAGTTGCCCTTTAGATCGATTGTTTGTGCAAGTAGTCAAGGTGGTAAAGGTATCTTGCTACAGAACCTGATCTTGAAAATTTACAAGAACTGCTTTGAACGCATCTATCCACCTAGGTGGATACGAGTATTGGGAATAAAATATTTCTTAGGATAGATATTTATCTTTTTGGGGTGGGTGGTGCCAATAGCCGTGAATAGGCAAGGTATGTTCTAACTCTATACACCTTCAGGAGATGCCGCCATTCGAGGACATCCCCCCGCGTGGACAGGCTGGCTACCAGGAGGAGACCTCGCCTCCAATTTCTTCCAGGTGATTCCTGCGATTTGATGGGCGGTAGTTCGAACGAGGAAATGGTGAGGAAAATGAAATCCTGCACCAAGTCTCGCCAAATCAAGCTTAGCAACGAGGTGCCGAGTGGCTCTACACATATCCCGGTAGATGATGTGCATTTCACAGTTTCTAGGACCCCGGCATGGCCGGCTACGGTGAGTACGGCGGCCCACCTGCGCGGGGCGTCATGGCATACGAGGCCGTGGTTTCCCATCAGAACAGGGAAACCCTACATGCTTGAAGGAATGTTGCATGGAGCCCCCGGTATGAGCTAAGGCTTTCCAGGAGTTGCGCTCTGGCACACTGGCAAGACTCAGATGGTTGCAAAGTTAGCCTTATCTTTGAGATTCCGAGTTGATGAAGTCGCATCCGATCTCGGCCAACCATCTACCAAAATAAGAGGCATGCGCATGCATGCGCATAGGACGTGAGAAACATCGCCAGTGCCCCCCATGGAACAGTTCTCTAGTTCTCTGGGCAATACCTTGTGGATCGTTGGAATATCATACCATGGACTCGCCATTCCTTGTGTCAGAAGGCGCCACCACCGGATCCGCTGATGGCCGGGCAAGCTATGCCGGACCGCCTAGCATCTACAGGCAGCTTCTGTATGATGGCTTAATATAAGGGCTTCAATAATTACCTATACTATTTTGGGGCTTCATTATTATAATTATAGTATACTGATCCTAATTATTAAGGCCCCTATATTACATCCTTGTCTTCGTCCCGGAGATATAGCTTCGGGTTTGGAGACACAGCGAGCAGAGACTTTCCAGAAGGATTCAGGCATGTTTGAGGGATTCATGTGTGTGGGCTGGAGAGGCCGTCGCTCGTTCGGGCTTCCGATGGTACCGTGCGCAGGTGCTTCCATCAAGATTCCGGGCCTTGATGAGCCGCATTTGCCCATGCCAAACCTGAACTTGCAGATGCCACAGTCTGCGACTTGCATTCATAAGTGGTGAAGGGCCTGGAGTCTGGGTTGAAAGGGGCTTAGATCTTGGACTAGCATGTAGAAAGCATGCTTCCGATGGTGGCCTGTCACCTGGAAAGCCCTTCTGAGGCTCAATCGGGATCCTTGCCGCTACAAACTTCGGCCTCTGCGATTTCGACCTCTGGACACGGGGCGCATGATTGCCATGTCAGCAGTGCATGCCATTGCAAATCAGCAGTTGTGCAGCGTGCAGCTGCTTCAGGACAGTATTTGGCGACTCCCTACTTAGCAGCGCCAGCATCGCCGCAAGCTGCCTTCACCACCCAGCTGCCTTCATACCCATCCCCGCCTGTCGCAAGTCCAGGCACCCGTTTACAGCAACAAACAACTGGCCCGAGTTCTTTGACATGCTGGTGACAGGTTCGCGGGTCTACACGACGACTTTGCCGGCCCAGTTTGCTCCCAGCGGCTCTGTGCACATTGCACCTGCTGCATCCGCACCAGTGGTCACGGCTGCTTGACTGCATACTGGCTCTAAATCATCACACCAATTGCTCTCATTCTCAAATTGTCGGACTCTCGGAGCCTTGCCTGCCTTGTGCGAGTTGCGAGCGTCGAAATCATCCCACCACAAGCTGCTAGGCAGAACTTCCTCGAATTCGTAGTGGATGCTTCTACAGGTTCCGGCGACGTATACCTCCAGCTATTCATTGCCACCGGGCCAGGGCCAGCAATGAGCTTCATCGGCACGTGTACATGACAAGCCCGTACCATAAGGGCTGTTGGGAGGGGCTTCCTGTTCCACAGCCTACGTCCCATGAGCTGGATAGTCTGGCACGGTTTGATAGTCCTGGCCGCGGTCTAGCTGGCCCTCCCACAGCCGTCATTCGCGAATGTCGGCTTCGCAAAGCTTAACGCCGGATTCGCAGTGGAATATCCTGGGTGGCAGTGGGCGCCACCTGTTCACCACCGGTAGTTGGCAACAGCGGCGAATGGAGCCTCGAGTTGCAAATCGGTAGTCAGAACCTTTTGCCAAGGCGCTCCAGAGCACGGCTTAGGAAGGTGGATCATGATTACTCGGTCACGCGGGGTGTCAAGTTTTGCCGGTCTGTAAATGCTCACCTCCAGTCCCGAGAGGGATGATCACCGCACGAGTAGAACAGGCATGCCTTGCCAAAGTCGTGGGTCTCGGCGCGGAGGAAGCGGCAATGAACTGCTGGAGCTAATGCAACCCTGCGCTTGTTCAAGAAAAGGAGTGTGGACCGGAGTGCTCACTTCCATGCTGGTGAAGCAGTGACAGCAGTGAGTTATCTTCCTCGCATTCGGAGCTGTCTGCAAGCTTCGAGAAGCGGGCAGGGCGAAGCGTCCTCGCCCAGCGCGGAGGCCGATACGCTAGGCCTGGACATTCAGTGACAAAGGGAAGGGTCGCACACGCTGAAACTGTCCGGTCGCAACAAGGCACAGCCAGCACCAGACGGAGATTGTGAGCGCTCTAATAGGGACGTTGTAATGCTCCCGCCAAACCTCGAACCATGAAGAAACGCCACTGGAGTTGCGGGCATGCTGGAGCAGTTGTCTAAGCCACGGACCCAGCACTGCTCGAAAGGTGTTTTGCAGGCTCTTCCAGACAACCTCGAAGAGGTGTGGTTTGGGCGAGCTACAGCACCCTGTTTGATATGTTCGAGGGCGGACCTCGGTTGTTGCGGACGTTCTGCATTGCAGCTCACGGATCTGGTATCTCATCACCTGTTTTAACTGGTGAATGTCTGCCATGCACGCATCGGGCCGGAAGCCGTCGTGCAAATCTGCCGGCTTGCCGAACAGGCAGTGGCGTTCATGCCCAACCACACGCTGTCGACAGACAGGGTTTGTGCCAAAGGTACAGTGCACCGATTCTGACTTGGATCGCATGGCTGGTGGTTCTCATAACAAACGATCTCAGAAAACACAACTCACCACCACCGACTGACTCATTATTGTTGGCTGTCGCTTCCGGTCAGAAAACCAATACGGGAAGTTTGAAGTTCCACATGAGGATTTCCGTAACTCAATTCGAGGCATTATGCTGCAGCTTCTGCAGCTCACTGTCTGGTGTGGCTTCTGCAGCGGACAAGCCGCCGCACCAGTCACACTCACCTCGCATGCGGACAATTAGTTCTTGTACACAACGCTTGAAGTCTGCTTTCCTATAAAGCGAGTCCCAGGTAAAGGAGCCATATTCATCGCCTGGTCACTCGAAAGCAAGCTGTTGGTTGTTCGCACTCAATTAGTTTCTCATCAAGAGCCTTTTTTGCGGGCTCACCCTGGGCCAGGGTGCGCAGAATCTGCAGAGAGGCGAATTCACACAAAAGAGATGCTTCCCGTCATGTTTTTGCGTTATGGTGTGAGATGTTCATAAAGCTTCTGTAAGTAAACACATCCTCACGAACCCTGCTTGCACCGTGCTCAAGTGCAGCATGTGCCGAGCACCATGGGCACAGGCCGGATGTTGGAAGCATGTTCGGTGATGCGGCATTTAAACTACTTCTGTTGTGGAAGGTGTAGTCAGTCAGAGGTCATTCCCAGTATCGGCGCAGAGATCGCTGTATGAAAAACACCGACCAGTAGAGTCGCAGGCATTTCCACTGCACTGATCTACGTCGGAACTGCTGGAATCTCAGACATTCGATGCGCAGAGACATGCCTGGTTTATCGAGGGCTGATCTCATGCCCTCGAAGAGAACGGAACGTTTGATGAACAGCTGTCCGCCAAATTTCACGTCCTCGGCTAGCACACGAAGGCCGCCTTCGGCGGGGTACGGTTCGGGTCAGCTACAGGTAGCCTGCAACAACAAGAGCAAGTTGGACGAGTGGAACACGCGTTAGGCAAAGACGCTCGTATCGCGGGGCTCATCATGATGAGCATGCAGGAGCCAAAAAAGGAGAGCATTGCTGTCAGTAGTGTCTGAAGTTGTTCTTGTGATGCCGATTTTCGGCAATTCCTCTCACAGGTGTACAGCAGTGATTGAGTCCGTGTCGGAGAGAGAGCCCGAGTCCGTCAGAGAGAGAGAGAGAGAACAGTGCTCCGTTTAGAAGCCTCTTGCAGCTTGGCAACCTGACGAACTTGCTCCAAAAGGGTCGATGGGCAGCCAACCTGTGAAGGGGCAATAAGTAAGCATGGGGAACAACGACGGGGGTGAGGAATCTGCAAGCGAGTTCCAGGCTAGTTCAGCACACAGCCCTGCTACTATCTATGTTCCGACCTTCCTGATTTTGTTCTTACATGCTAAAGCTACACTCGTGTGACTATTGCCATGTTTCGTTGCTCCGAACATCCAAGGCCCCGGGATGGCAGGAAACCGGGCGGGGCCCACGCTTGCGGCAGCTCTTCGGAGGCTACCGAGGTGGCTTCGGGGGCCCTTGAAGGGCACGCCGCATGCTTTGGGGAGAGATGTGAGAGTAGGATCACCTGAAAGCTTTCGGCCCACGTCTTAAGTGGTTAGCAGGTCAAAAATTCCGTGGGCAGTCGGCATTGATGCTAAAATGAAAGCGGTGAAGCTACGTCTGTGCGACACTGCCAGGTCACGATATTTGGGGGATTTTGCGGAAGACCAAGTCCATGGAAGATGACCAGGGCTATTTAGGCTTTGAAGAGCCCGGACCTCAGTGCAACATGGCTTGTTGCAGTTGCCTTTCTCTACTGTTCTGCTGTTCCCTCCCTTCTTGTAAACTCGTGGCTAATACGCTGGAGACCGTTCAGCCTCGGGCTGAGGGTGCAGGACCTTCTCTGCCTGAAAGCGTCCGGTCCTCAGAGTTAGGATCGGTCTACACCGCAGGACGACATTGCAAGACGTTATGCTTGCTGCAAGGCCCAGCATGCTCTTCCTCTGGGATATCTTCAGTCAGCAGAATGAGCTTGTGGCTTAGGGGCATGGGCCGCAACAGCGTGCTGTTTCGTGGTTGATGCTGCTCCCGAAGCTCTGCAAAGTTGGACCGGCCAGTTGGAGCCCAAGGCTTTGCAGCATAAACGAGCTCCTTACGGTGGCGTGTGTCTTCAGTTCGGCACTCCTCGACGAGAAGGCGCGTGAAGCAGGGGTCTGGAACGAACTCTGGCCATGTCCCCAGCTCGTCGCGGCAGGCACGCTTCCTACATGCTGTCTTCGATGCCTCTGGGCGGGGTCTAGGCAAGTGGCAGCCTGTCAGTGCTCTTCAGATATGACCGACGCCGACAGCATGTGACAGCAAGCCGAAGCAATTCCCTCAGAACGGAGTCCCCCAGCATCAAAGCAACATGTTGGGTTTGCTTCGCCCCCCCATAGATACTCGTAGATGCAATGTGGCGTGCAGGCACCGGATCCGAGATCGCCTCGATCTGCCTGATGGTGCTTACAGTGCTTGGCAAAGTTACAGGCGCCTCTTCGCATCCCATGTTTCCTGATGCATAGGAACCAACAATTCAATAGAGCTAACAGGAAGCGGGCCTGCAAGGAGCCCTGAGAAGTGCTAAACCGTCGGCCAGGTGCTGTGGCGAAAGCGAAGGAGGTGCCAGCAAGCCGGGTAGGCCCTAAGGAGGGCAGTAGCCCAGCCCTGTTGTGGAAGGTGACACCGCAGCTCATGGTTGAGCTTGAGAAACTTGTTCCGCCCTACGCAGCAGCCCTGGTGCAACAGCTCTGTGAGCATCTGTCAAGTGGAGCTTTCCCTTGCTCGAAACTACCTCACTGTCAGTTGAAATGGTATCGCTAGGATATACTCGTCTGGAAGTTCCCGCGAATCTTCGCAGATAGGTGCGCTTTTCCACAACCTCTACTTGTGGGGCTCAAGTGGCTTTCTCCGCTACCAGCTTCCGGTGGCAGCCATGGAGATCTCAGAGGCGGAGATGCAGAAAAAAGCGCAAGCTGTACTTGATGGTGTTTTGCAGCGTGTCTCTCGCATCCTAAACGAGCGTGCTGGGCAGCCGGCAGAGGAGGAGCCGGCAGCAGAACTGGACGATTTCGACCCGAACGATCCAGACCTACTTCTACGACCATCTGACAACATACTTACACGACGAGATTCCAGGTGCATCATTATGGATGCCTTCGAGCTTGGGCGTGAATTTCCAGAGGTTGACATCGACCCACGATTGGTCTTCGACAACCCCACCATAGAACAGCTCTCTCAAGCAATTGTGGACTTGCCAAAGACTCAGAGGACGAAGAGCCTCGAAAGTCAGAGCACGGCGCATCCGCATGCCGGTCATGACATGGCCCCCTTTACACAGCTTACTGCTGGAGCGATGGCTGTAGTGTCGACCCCTTACAAGGGGATCGACACCTCAGGGCTTCGCTTCTCACGCGCGACCGATGGCATGGAATGCATCCGGGTTCCCGGCGGCGAAGTCCGCATCGGAGACGACTCCATGCAGAGCGAGCGTGACAATGAGGGCCCGAGTCATCTAGTACACCTGAGCAGCTTCCTGATGGATGTTGAGCCGGTGAGCATGAGTGCCTTTGCACGCTTCCTCAACGCCGCGCAGCCGACACAGGACGAGCTCTTTGACTGGTGCCTTCTGCCAGCTGAAGATGCGAGATGCTGCCACATACCCCTCACACTCACGGAGACTGGTTGGCAGGCCATGGTTCTGCAATTCTAGGCCTCTGAAGACGAATTCCTGTGCCTTGTGAGGTGAAGACTGGAGTGCCCCCAAACTGGCCAATGATCCTCGTGTCCTGGTATGGTGCCAATGCCTACGCACTCTGGGTACCCCGGCAACACTCAGGGTCCTGCGTTTGCCCACATCTAGATGAAGGTTTTCCGGTCCATCCCGGTCTCATGCCCGCCACAAGGCATGCATCCAATCGCAATGACATGAGCAGCAATCGTGTAACCAGAGGCTGACACGATAAACCCATGCGAACCTTTCCACCAAATGGTTCACATGCCTTCGATTACAGATAGGTTGGTGAGTAGCCTTGCAACGTGCTTCATGGCTGGCCATTCCATCGGGTCACTCAGTGACTTGAGTTCGACACGATCCGAAGTGCATCCGCCATTGCTGGTTGGTCCACAGAGGGTTTTGCAAATCTCGGTGTCAGGCACATGGCCGCGACTGGCACGGCTACAAAAGTGCGAACGAGAGCTTTCTCCCCACAGAAGCTCAGTGGGAGTACGCTGCCCGTGGCGCCGAGCCGCTACAGTATCCATGGGGCAACGAGGAAGCAACAGCCGAGTTGCTTAATGTTTGCTGGGATACAAGCGCATACGACAACAAGGGTAACATGGCAGCCCATGTCGCCGCTCCTCTGGAGGAGCTACCCCTCGTGGGTGTGAATGCATGCTTAGGAGTATCACCCTTTGGTTTCAGAGGAATGGCTGGCAATGTGTGGCAGTGGTGTCGCGACACGTACCATAGCAACTTCTATCTCGCAACGGAAGCAAGTCTACCCGATGCCTGGAACTCAGAAGAGGGTGCCCTCAAGAGCGAACGGGGAGGAAGCTGGGTGGGCCCCGCGTCGCACCTCGGCTGCAAGTATGACCGTTCCTTCAGATACTAGTGCACTGTGCAACGTTCGTTGCGTTGCCCCTCCTCGCCTTTCGCACGAAGGGTGTGCATCTGCAAGTGTTTGTCGACCATCGTTGACATCCACGCGGTACCTCCTTCGACTGGGTCCGATGATTCGTCGGTTCGTTTACCTTGGGCTGAGTTGATCTCTGAAGCATCGATCCACGAGCTAGGGCGAAGCGTCTTGAAGGCCTGTCAGACCTCCGGCAACCGGAACTCGAGCGGTGGTGGTGGCAGCAGCAGGGGTAGTAGTAGCTGCTGTTGCTGTAGGAGGGGAGGAGGAGGAGACAAAGGACAAACCTGCACAACCGCCCAGTTGGCTTTTTCCTCGATAGCTGTCTTCTGCGACAGGCTCGCGCGCAGCAGCTACCGCAGAGGCCGGCACCCAGAGGCAAGGGGTTTGCCGTAGCAAATCTCTTGGCATTGCGTGTTCACGCAGTGCTCAACTCGGAAGGCCAAGGGGCGATGCTTGGGCTTCCGGTGCACGGCACCTGCGTCCATCCTGGAGAACTATCTGTAGTGTCCCTCGGCCACGTCGCAATGTCCCGATCGCTCGGAGAAGTGATGGGGTTGCCTCCCGGTGCAGGTCATGCATCTCCTTCGCCAGACTTCATTTCGAAGTCCTTCCAGCTTGTGGCCGATTGACCACGCGACGTTTCAATGGCCAAAACAGAGAACTTGCCTTTCTTGCAGTTTCGTCCCGGTTGGAACCACCTGTACAACATGTCTGCCCGCTTTTGCGAAGCGCATTAGTTTCTCTCGGCTATGGCAAAGGCCGAGGCTGTCCAAATATACGGAAGCAAGGAAGCCTTCCAGCGGGAACGCGTCTTGCACCCGGCTGATCAAGGACCTTTGTAAAAACTCCTGCGGTCTTGTTTGCGTAGTGTTTGTAGTCATGAGCTCAGGTTATCGGACAGTTGGAGCTTGACCGGATTTTGACACCGTCTGCTGGGGCCCTAGCTGGGGAGGCCTTTCGCTTCTGGTGTGAAAGACTATGGCACCCTGAGATCCGGGATGCCTACGAGACGTTGCCGTTGACCACAGAGCCCGTGACAGACACAGAGCCTCCGCCGGGGACGCAGGGGGCTTTACTTCGTGGTGCAATGGAGCAGCCGTATCTTTCGAGGCCCCCTCCAGGCTGGGCGAGCACCCAGAAATCTCTGACGACCTCGGCTGAGCTTCGAAGCACTTCGAAGCGGGTAAGTAGAAGCTGGCTATCGAAGCTCAGGCGATCCGCAACAACGGCCGCAGACCGAGCTCGCGATGGTCATGTAGACGATAATGCAGACTCTGAAGTCACTTGCCGAGGAGGATGTTCAATCAGTCCGCCGCGACAGAGCCGACAGCTCACTTGCCCCACGGGGAGCACCCATTGAGTGCTCCAATTAGTCAGACACCGAACCAGGTGTGCAACAGCATTTTCTGACTGAGGATCAGAAAGAGCCAAAAGACTTCTTGCCTAGAGGTGCAGGGTTCTCAAGCCAGCAGCAGGTACAGTGCTCAGCATGGGTCGTGCCGCAGCTCCGAGGCCAACCCCGCAGAGAAGCACTTGGCATGGACGTCCGGAACCCATTCCGCATGCACGTAAACCTTCCTCTGAACGAAGCTACTGTGAGCTGTACTTCTTGCATGTGCAAGACGCACCGACCATCTATCAGAATATTTGCCGTCACTGGGCGTGACGCTTGTTTTGAGAGCTGCGCGACGAATGCATCACCCGTCAAGCACAGCAGCCCCCGATGAGAACATGTTTGGCGATGGTTTGTGCCAGCAGGCAACCGACGAGAATCCAACAAGCATCACCACTTTGCGCTGCGAGTGGTCCTTCCAGATGCCGTCGCGAAGTGCTAGAGAAGCAGCCTGCGTGCAAGTGAGGCCAAACACCGGAAGACTCGACCCACGGGGGCCTTGGAGTCGGAATCATCGTGACAGTTGTTGTTTTTAAAACTCGAAAATGGAAGCAGTCCCAGGGTTGGGGGGTGCTTGAAGAGGCAATCCTCGTGAAGGCTGCTGTTATTGGACCGACAGTCACAGGGCGATGTGGGTTAAAGCTAATACTCCCAGCCCAGAACGGGAATAAAGAAACCGAACACCCGCCCACCCAACCACCCACCCACCCGCAGAGGGTAGGATCGGGAAGCGCATGACGGTATGTGGAGACACTCTCGAATTCAACATGCTGCTAAGGGAAGGCGGGGCTTTTGTCGTTCGCAGATTCCCGTCGCCGAGGTCTTGTAGTGTGCCGACTTGATCGTTGCAACTTGTTCCAAGGCGACGGTTGGAGGAGACTGACAACTTCGTGGTGGATGCTGCATCTCGCCTTGCTATGATGCCACGCGCCACCAATCGCAGCACCAAGCTCCATCTCTCAGGATGCATATGGTGATCTGGCGGGGAGCTTACGGCACGATTTGCCAAGACTCCCGGTCCTCAGCGTAGTGAGACCCCTGCAGGATGCCACAGTGCCGTGGGCTCAGAGTTGACGAGCCGAAGCTGGCTCAATCTCTGTCATGTACAGAAGAGCGTACGGCGTACGCACCAACTGCACTGGCCCATGATGTGCTGGCAGTCCCTGCATCGCGCATCGGCCCGTAGGCCAGCCACACCGGAACCATAAGAGACCAACGGGAGCCCCCGGCGCAATCCCAATAACGGCTGCAGTAGGAAAGGATGACAACTTAAACAGCGGTTCCAGAAAGTGGCTTCCGAAGCAGTAAGCAAGGATTATCATAAATTTGCGTAACCGCCTCTTGTGTCGTCCAAGACTGGTGGCTTGTTAGAAGACTGCAGAACTCTTGGCCCGGAACTCTCAGGCATCGGTGGCTGATCATGCAGGACCACGAGTTCTCGTCCATCGCAAAGGCTCACCACTCAGTTCCACGCTACGTTCAGCGGGTCCAATGCGGGTCCAATCCATGCAGAAGGAAAGCGCGATACAGCAACAACGACAGACGTGTCGACAGAGTGTGTGCAGATGGCAGTCCAGGAAGGTAAGCTCAAAGCTGGACATGTTTCAGTCCGCACAGTGGCCAAGGATTTGCCGGGGTTTCGGCTTTCTTTTTGCAAAAGCGTACCATCCCCGGCCTCGTCAGTTGCGGGGGGGGGGGGCGGGGCGGGCAAATATTTCGTGCTTTGAGGTTTGTTCCTCACTGGGTCTGCCAGCACATGGCAATTGTGCCAGATCCTCGTGGAGGGCGCAAGCTGGCAGTCCTTGGCCATGAGTATACTCAGGTGGAGGTCGTGAATGTCACAAATGGCAGTGCGACTGCGATCATCGCAGAGTGGGAGTCCTGCTGGTGTGCATGCATAAACTCCATCTCAGTTGTGACCGAGGTTCCTGATGCGGCCCCGCTCTCACACAGACTCGCGAAGTGGCTTAGTCGGCCGCTCAGACGAACAAGTTTCCATGGAGCAGGAGAGCGACATTGAACTTTCAGGAACTTGCTCAGCTTCTGGAGAAGCAGATCACTTCACCTTACAGTGCATTGCGAAGGGGCCCGTCGTCTCCTCAAACCTAGGAGCATTCGCTTTGGCGTTGGAATAGGAACCAGGCGACACGCTCTGAAGCTGGTCATGTTGGTATTAGCTGCCGATTTCGCTTTGCATCTTCAGTTTGCGCACTTCTGTCACGGCTTCCACTCACCATGGCCGCCCTTGCCCAGGATCGGTAAATACCTGGGCAACGCCTTCCTATTATCAGCAGCACCCCAGACGGTGTGTGACCGCCCCAGCCACGTGTCCTTCAGGTTGCAGGGCACGTGAAAATTCAGGGTCACTCAAAGATGCACTTAACTCCGATACTGCATCATGTCGACCTGCTTGAGGTGACAGCGAGCTCTTGGGACCCGAGGAGTCTCAAGGCGCAGTTTGGCCTTTGCAGCTGCAGATGTCCTTTCGTGTGCACCTCCGTCGGAGTGTTTCGCGCTCAAAAGGCACATTCAGCAGATACCGCTATGTCGTGCAGCATGCTCCGGATAGACTGTACCGACAGCGACTAGGTCAAGGGTTTGGTCTTCGATCACTTGCTTGAGCTGGGAGTGGTCTTAAGAGACTTGTACATCTCCAACAAACAGCGATGAATCATGGGGCTTGTTCTCGCCGCCTCCTGCACAGCAGAGCTTGGATCCTGCCAAAGGCACCTGCCTGCTGTGTGCACGACCGTATCTGCTAGCACAAGCTTGAAAGCCTTGAGAAGGTTATCCCCAGACCTTTTGACGCTTTCGACCGAGCAGCTGCAACTTTGGCTGGGCCTTCCTGGACAGCCGAGTCTCTTCCTGGAGCCTGTGGCAGAAATCCTAGCGCTACGAGGCTGCCGTTGATGGGCTTGGCGGTCAGGTAAGGCTTTAGGCAATGTGCGGCATGTAATGCGTTTCGCAGTGGTCTGGAGCTTCTCAAGGACAAGCTGCCCCTTGCCAAGGTCAACTGGAGAAGGAGGAAACTATGGAGACATTGTGCCCCGGCGATGATTTCACCTCCAGATTCAATCACCTGAGCCGTCCTGCTGGCCACATCATCACACGACCAACTCGCCAGGTGCGAGTGCACATGGCTCTCGATCACGTCACCCGCTTGCAAAGTGATAGTTTGATAGTCAGGTTCGGGCCTCCACTTGGGAAGCCCGGCACTTGCACGGAGGCACCTCTTCCGAGCATCATCGCCAAACAAATCCGGCCCAAAGCTGGCCTTGAGGCGCCCCCAGGGTTGCAGTGCAGAAGGGGTCAGAAGAGGATCAGGAGGTACTGAGCTGCCCGCTTGGCTGGGATTGTCTTTGGCTCCGAATTGCAGAGGTTGGGGAGATGCTGACGCTCACCGAGCATTCTCGCTTCATGCAGGGCTTCCATGTCGAGGCCCTGTCGACTCTGCTGTTTCGATGGCCCAGCTCCGAGTCGAAGTGGTTGAAAGGCCGCTGCATACAAGAACCTCTCGGAGGAGCTTCTTGCAGCCGACCTTGCTGTTCCCCGCACCTTTGCAGGAGCATGTGGCATGGTTCTGATAAAGCTATGTATGCACGTGCATGAACAGCCTTTTCGAGGAAGTCAGCTTGAGGTGTTTTGCATGTCGAGGAGGTTGAGCTGGGCGACCCCTTCGTCATATTGCTGGAGGAGCACAGAGCCACAGAACAACTTGCCAGTGTGTGTGCTTCCCCATTTTGCAACAGATGCTCCGTAATACTGCGCCTCAGCAGAACAGGATCTTTCGTTGCGCTTCCCACGGGGTGCTGGAGCAGCAGTTCGCCACTTCCACGGCGCCGAAACACTGGCAGCCCTGAGGCCCCCGCACTGTTGCCGTCGCATTTCAAATTGCTTTGACATCATGTTTCTGAACTCGTATGACCTGACCATGTACTGTCAGGGCATGAATGATTATGGCTGGTTGTCGTTTGGGTCGAACAGAGCTGAGCAGAGTTCGCAGAGACTTCCGTGCTTTAGTGCCAAGAGATCCTTCGACAGGTGGCTTGCAGGCTTCCATGCACTTTTCTGGGAGATCCGTGGCCAAGCAACAGACTGGATAGTCATGGAAGCTACGCCTCCACCTCGTGGGATGGCAAGCAGGTACCCAAGCTCAAGCCAGGAAGGTTTCACTGTACATTCTCTTTTGAGGAAGCCTTTCGCTGAGCAGCGTGGGCTCTGGCAGCAAGGCAGTTGCTGGGCATCGGGAACTTCAAACACCAGAAGGTCAAATGATTCAGGCCATACGAAACATCCAACGCGAGAGCATCCCAGGCTACTGGATCCTGGACAAGCTTGGGCAGCGGCCCGACTGCACAGCCAGGGCTCTGATGATGCCGAATTTGCTATGGCCTGCCTTAGCAAGAGTACCAGAAAAGCGCATGACAGCCCTCACCGGCCTCCGGCCATGGTCCCGGCAACGAGCTTGCAGCTGGAGCCATGTACCACCCTTCGCAGGCTTCAACTCGAAGCTCTGCCTGCTGACTTCAGTAACCGCTACCTCACGGCTCAGGAGCACTCAGCATAGCCTGTAGTGTGGCTTGCACGGCGCAAGTGCAGGGCTAGCAGGGGTGTGTCTCGGGGCATAGCCCAGAGTCCCAGAGGAGCCACGTCAGCCACTTCGCTGTCCAAGTGTACGCTGCAGAAGGAGACGCAGAGACTCCGAAGAGCAGCTCTCGCGGTGGATCAACGCCTGGCCGGACATCCCTAGGATGGGTCTTAGAGTGGAATCGCAGCTCCGTTCTTTTGGACCCCTGCCGACTTAGGATTAATTACTGAGCGGCGGATGCGGCGGTCCACACATGCACGCCTCATTCCTACCTTAATAAGATAGCGCAGATCTGAGCAACAAAGAACATGTTCTTAGCTGCCTAGCTTATCTTCACACCTTTCAGCCGGAGTTTGATGCAGGCCGGCAGAGATCCAGAACACCCCGCAAAGACGGACTCTCGCTTTCGCACGCTGGTGGGGTCCTTCTGGGTTCAATGTTCCGATCTTTGAAAAGATCCACGAGAGTCAAACAGGTGCATGGCGATGCGAAGCCTGAGAACATGCTTTGCAGCCACGGCCCCGCGCCTCGCTGTGCAGCTTTGGACTTCGGCTGGGTCGGGGAAGGCCACGCAGAGACACAACAGCATAAATTCATAGAGTTATTTTTCAACGTGAATTGCGGAATTTGCAAAACGCAGACTCACGGCACGAAAGCTTTGCCCACGTCCTCATGGCAGGTTACGGAGTGCGTGATGTGGCATACTTGCTTTGGGACCAAATAGCGACAAACGTGGTCGAGGACGGTCCCTCCAGCAAGCTCGTCACACGCGTGCGGTGCGGCATTGCCTGCAGGGTTCCTTCTGAACTTGCAAGGCCCTATTGTTGGCTTTTGTGTTCATCTGAGTTTGCTTTTTCCACTGGCCAGAGAGGACTTGCTGTCCGAGTACCACACCATGTTATTGGACCGGCTGCCGCATGCAGCAAAATCTGCATACACACGAACTGTCTTGAACCTTAGCTGTCTTCAGTAACTGTGAATGGCGTAGGAGCAGCATCGTATACCAATCCTCGTTTAACAAGTTTGTTAATAATATTAAAGATCTCGTGTGACATCCTCTCGGAGATTATTCAGATTCTTCAGCTCAGGAAGCAACACTTTGATTTGGCCGTGCTGGACTTTATTCGCAGCTCGGTTTCGCGAGGGTAGGTATGTATGCGTACACATATACACAAATACGGACACATACGGAAATAAATTGATAACGATGTGTGTGGTTATATAATATATATATATATATATATATATATATATATATATATATAATGTGCGTGTGTGTATTTGTGTGTGTGAGAGTGTGAGTGTTGATTTGATTGATTGCTTGAGTGAGTGAGTGAGCGCGTGATTGATTGATTGATTGATATGTGTTTTTGTTGTCGTTGTTGTTGGTGGTGGTTGATGGTCTTTAAGTTTCTCTTCAGGTAATATATGTACATATATACATACTTACATACATATACATATATACATATGTACATTCAGGTACTCATACATACGTTCATATAATTCACACATACATACATACATACATATATATATATATATACAATCATATACATATGTATACACAGAGTCATTTAGTTGTTCGTCTTTATTCATACTTACAAGTTTGTTGCTTTAATACATGTATGCTTTTATGTGTGTGTAACTGTATGCGTATGTGTTTGTATGCACGCATGCTTACACATGTATATGGATGGCTGGCTGGGTTGGGTGGGTGGGTGTGTGGGTGGACGGACGGACGGATGGATGGATGGAAATGGATGGATGGACATATATATATATATATGTAGACGTGCATACAGATGTACACATACACATGTGTACCCATGGAGATTGGCATATACACACCATGGGTTGGTTTAACTTCAGCCAAAAGTCTGGATGCGCTTTGGGCGGGTTTGCCAGTTCGGCCGCCGTTTTTCGACAGTCTTTGGTATTGATCGCGAGAATCCGCGATGCTTTGGTATGTGTGAGATCTTTGCCTATGCCCTATGAGTGCACGCGAGTGGGACGGCAACGATGCTTCCAACCCTGAAACTGCTGCCTCGCTTCATCCTTCCAGAATTTCATCGAACAGACTAGTGAGCCTATGTTGCGTCATCACGCAGCACCAAAGCAATCATCAGAGAGCTACTGGCCTATCGGGGTCTTTGCCGCAGGCTGGGAGCTCGGATTCAAAGGCGGCACGTATTTCTGGGCGATGTTGCTCGGCGCTGAAGTTAGAGTCCCTTCAGAAAACTCATTTGAAGATGTCCTGTGCCATCAGCCCCTCAGGCCCTGGGCCATCCAGACCCTTCGCACCGTGCTCGACCAACTGGACGGGGGTGTCCTGCGCTCGACAGCGCACTACGCGACAGCCGTGGCCCGCGCCTTCCCGATCTGAGACCACTTCCGACAGCTCTCAACTGCCTCCAAAAAGAGCCCCACGATTTCGCAGCGTATAGGTCTCCGGATCTCGTAGCTGCTTTCACTTGCCCATCTCCTCGGTCACAGGCATCTTGCAATGAGTTGGTGTGCGGGTTCACCTTGCAGGCGATGTGAAGCTTCCGGCTACTGCCGCTCTCCTAGCCTGGTAGTATCGACGAGCCATTCGCGGCATGCCGCGGGGGCTAAGGTGCAAGATGGTGAGGCACAAACTGATAGCTACGAGCTTTGCGCCCAGTGTGACTAAGCTCTCTGGGGTTTCTTGCATCTTCCTACCACATGACATGACAGTTTTCATGGTGTCGTACTCAAACCTGTGACCTTGTAGATATTGACGTCCCAACCCAAAGCTGGGATCCATTTAGGCTCGGAACTCCTCGAGCTGCAGTGATCCGCGGTGCCGCAGCATGTGGCGTTCGGACACTTACACGTGGGGCTTTGAGTGGCTTGTGATCCGTTGCGTTGGGGCTCGCGCTTCTCGCAAATTCCTGTGACTTCTCATTCCAGGTAGTTCACATCTGAACACCCTCACGCGTACACTCTCAGGTGTTCAAGGCTTGGTACTCTACCTGCGTCTATGTAGTGGCCGCGCGGTCTCAAAGGTTTCCGGGCTCTTTGTTTGGCTAGCAATGCCGAGTGGATTCTCATCTTCAGCGTCTGACCAATGCAGCATGACTTCCCCTCAAGTTCACAGTTTTTGAGAAGTTGTTTTTCGTGATATTCCGATTCCGGGGATCCCAGGACAGTAGGAGTGGCTAGACCGGGCTGCCTCAGAAAGCATCTCTTGTGAAAATAAGATCCGAAGCGAGCGTGTCCGAGGCCTGTAGCCGCCAGGAGGAGGAGGACTTCATCGAGCAAATCCGAGATGCTGTCAGGGCCTACGTTCGTGTCCGAGGCTGAAAATCACAGGAACAACGCCAAAAACAACAGTCATCTCAATCATAAACATCAGCGTCAATCAGAATGGCATTCAGGATAAGAACAGACAAAAGCAGTCACAACAGCGCTGTGCAGTGCTTCGGGCAGGCCAGGTGAACGTGCAACTTCTATGGCTTCGATTGTTGACATGGTGACGATGATCAAACTGTTGATTCTAATGACTGTGGCTGCTGCTCGTTCCTGGTCCTTGTTGATTGTTGCCACAACTTATTGCAAACGCTTCGCGTCGCCCGCCTCGCCCCGGTTGCAAGTAAAGAAGGCTGATGATTTGCTGGAGAAGTGCGCTGCCAACTTAACAAAACGAGCTGGGTCGTTGGAGCCCTTAAATGCTTCAACCCGTTCTCATAAAAGCAGCTAGGTGCGGAGGGGCGGCGGGGCCGTCGAACAGGCAAAATGAATCAAATTGACTTACAAACAACCGAAAATCCGTAGGAACCAGGAAGACTTCACCACCTGACCTTGGAGCCGATCAGGGGAAAAATCCACGCTGCCGGGCTGAGTGGCAGGCGGTCACTGGGGGGAGGGACTAAGACATGGTGAAAAAGCCTGTGGGAAACTCTGACCGCTTTGGCCGGGGCCGAGGCGAATATGTTGTCGGTTTGTGCACTTGCAACGCGGTAGTCACAACAATAAAGCAATATATGAGTAGAGCAAGCAGATCAGATAGCACACAAGTCAGTCTTGTGTGAGCATAACAGGTCCGGCAACTCCAGGATGCACGGCAGCGACAGATCAAGGCTGGCTGTGTCGTGTTTGTGTGCTTTAATTGCGTGGTACGCAAATATTCGACAAGCGTATTGCTGCCAGCATGTCACAACACAAAAGCATGCTGTGCAGCCATATGATCATGTTTCATTATAGCATGTGGCTACACGCCCTAAACGTACAAGCTCATCCTGTAAGTAAATATCAGCGAGCATGTGAGGTTTGTCTCTCCAGGCCAAAACCCGGCAGTAACTTCGACTGGCACTTTCACCTTTCAGCCCGCAGGCAAAAGCTGGCGAGCAGCGCGCATTGGAGGAGGCTTGAACATGTGTGAAGTCCGTGGTTTAAGGCATGTCTCCAGAACATCCAAATAGCGCACCGTCATGTGTCTCCTCGGTCGAGCGGGCATGTTTTGGTCAATGAATGGTTTTCCGCCATTGATTGCGGGCAGATCCGCAAGCGCGAAGCCATGATCGAGCAGCTCCGAGACGATCTTGCAGGGGTCTCGGTTCCCGGAACTTGCAGGACCCCAAAAGGTCGAACCCAATACTCATGCATGAAACTTTGGAGCCACATGAGCAGTGCTTCGATGTAGCACGGCACGTCCTGATTTTTCGTTTGCTGTGCAAAGCCGTCTCACTAAGGCCTAGCGGTTGCCCGGCAAGCGCAGTGGATGCAGTGTTTCACCAGCTAATTCACAGCTGGCAGTGCCCTGCGAAACCGCAAGTGGCATACCTCCGTCAGCAGAAGCCATTCAGAAACAGGCCGTGATCGCAGCTGGATTGCTTCCGATCGAGTCTAGAGGCATGCTGAGATGTCTATCACACCATGGAGGATCGGGGAGGCCAAGGCGTGTGACCGCCACTGGAGATCGCAACAGCAGCCATGATGTTGATGAGAGTTGTGCGTTTGCTGCAGAAAGGAAGCTTGTCAAGCAAATACAGCCACCCATCTCCGTCAGTTTGATCATCATGCTGTGGCTGGAAGGGGTGACTCGATGATACTCCAGCGGCGCTTGCAGATTCCAATTTGCAAGCACCCCTTTAGCCCGAATTACCAGCAACAAGCAAGTGGTCTCGTGGATTGACGCGTGGCCCAGACCATTCAGCAGAAGAGGTGAAGCTGCTGAAGGGCCAAGTCGTGCAGCGATAATTGGCGCAGTAACAAGAGTGGCATTAACGGCATTGATGCAATCTGCAAGGAAGAAATCACCTCCCAGGCGTGCGGGCGACACTTGCATTACGTCTTGACTCAGTGGTCACACCGGCCAGAGATCTTGAAGGCATTATGATGCTGGCGACACAATGCAGACAATATTCGTATTTATTCTAAATGGTACAGCGGCTCCTGCTCCAACCGTACCACGTTATCACAAACGAGCAGACGGCTGCGGTGACCGGAGGCCAATTTTCTCGGTCAGGGCTCGCTGAGTCTTGCTAGTGGGAGCACCAGAAGATTCTACCTCGCAGACACGGGGCATCTCATGGTGGGCTCGCTTCGTGACGGCCCGGTCGGTGTATGTTGCAGTTCCGTTGCCGTTTCGTCCAAGCTCGCTTGAAACATGCATTGCTATTCGCCACGAAGCGAAACAGCCGACACTCGCAGTTAGTGCATTCGTATCCACGCAAACAGCATAGCCTGCGACAAGATCAAAGAGGGGTGGCTGCTCTGTGTCGTCATGGCGATGGCGTCCGAAGCCATTGCCAAGGTGAAGGACGCGATGCATGATAATGCAGCGCGATGCGATGCAGGAACAGTCGCAGTCATCCTAGCGCGCACATTTGAGGAGATTCAAAAGGGAAGCCAAGAGGGCCGAAAACAATGGGGCCAGCTACTCAGAAGTTTCAGTAAGCAAATCTCTCGGGCACATGGAGATCTGTTCGGCATTGTAAGCTGGTTTTGCATCCGGTTTGGATATCAAAACGTAGAAGATGCCATCTGATTTGATGAGCTTGTGTCGAGCAAGGCCTTTGGTGCGACACTCGTGGAAACGGAGCCTGGCAGCCAAGTGTTTGTTTGTGTTCTATCATGAGGGCTTTGTGCTGTCGGAAGGCATACTGTGACTGTGAGAATCCTCAGAGTTCACCAGGTGCGGGATCCTAGCAAGCACACGCCTGAGCGCGGTGCTCAGAACAGACCGTGGAACAAGAGTGAATCTACGTGGCCTCGTAGAGCCAGACCCGAAGCGAAGCGATTTGCTGGTGGTTGCAGGTTCCTTGAAGAGTTTGTGGCGCAGTACAATGCTGGAGGCTTCACTTCTTTGGGACTCTGGGACTTGACTTCGCACTCCTTGGGACCTTCTTCGGCCAGGTCGCTTGGAATCTCCTGCTCCTGAAAGCCCGCGGCTGTGGGGGTGGAAGGGGAGGGATAAAGTACAAGACAAGGGGCAGCATTCTGCAAATGCCATCCCAGAATAAAGCATTCAGTGGTGTTCTTTTTCCAGTGCAGTGGGCCTGCTTGCATCCGCGCATCTCGGTATGTGTTGTTTTTGTTGTGTGTGCGAGTGTGTGCGTGTGAAAGAGAGTCTCGTGTCTCGTGTGTCTTTGTGTGCCAGTATGTCCCTGTTTGTTTGTCCGTTTGTCTGAGATGTCTGTCTGTCTGTCTGTTTGCCTGACGGCCTGCCTGTCTGGCTGCCAGTATGTCTGTGGCTGTGTGTGTGTGTCTGTCAAAAGGTTCTTGTCGGCTGTTGGGCCTCGCTGTCTTCGTACCTACAAGTCGTGGTTTGTTTCTGTCCAAACATTGCATCGCAAACCGCAAACCTCTAAGCAGGGGTTCACTGCCTTCCAACCGTCTCTGCACTAAGAAGTGGAAACCCTCGCAGAGCTCGTGAAAACCGGGCAGCGAGCCTCGCCTCCTTGGATCTTCCTTTGGCTTGCTAGGACGTCACAGTCACCTTGAGTCACCTTGAGTTACCGGTTTTTTTGCCGCTGGAGCAAAGATCCAAGGAAACTCGCACCATTGGCAGCAGGCCTGCGGCCTACGGCCTACGGGCGGCCTTTCGAGGATCATCGAGGATCATCGAGGGCCTCTAGGGGGCCTCTCGGGCTTTAGGGCTTCTCTGCATTTCGACGAGGCATGGACCCTGTACTGCCAACGCTTTGGACATGGTGTGCCGGCTCCTTTGTCGGATGCATGTCACGCGTTGGTCATGTGTCCACTGGTGAGCTGTTTGGAGCAAGGAATGACCCCTACAAGCACAATTCTGCTTTCCTGCGACTTGCTTGCACGTGTGAAGTGGGCACACGAGCCTTCGAATGGTGAGAGCACCTCAATTCGTGAAAGGGTGGGCTTCATGGATTTCCTGGCATATCGAGGATGCATGGCCTGGAGCTTAGGCACCAAAATGAGTCACAGGTAGGTCAAGCTGCTCTGCAGATCAGTAGGTTTAAATCTGTAGACATTTGGTTTGGCAACTGCCGGTATAATGATGCATTGCTTTGAAGGCCATGTATGGCTCGGTTCTGGACGCTGGCTACAACTACTGGGATTGGAATGAGCCGGATGCTCAGTGACGTGGTTACAGTACCTGCGAGTACATTGTCGCAGCAGCTGCTGCTGTCGCAGCCTTCCTCAGCAATCACGGGTTTGCTCCAGAAGTACCGTCTGTCACTTCCAGCTAGACATGTTTGCACCCAATCTCTCCGAAATCAAAGAGCTCCATGCAGGTGCAACAACTGCAAGGATTCGTGTTCGAAGTGATTGCGCGTACTCAGCATCACCATGACACAAGCCGAGCTTTGCTTCGTTTAGGGCTTAGGGATGGCTGAGCCGGCTGCCGATGCGGCAGCCGCCGCTTTCGATGATTTGCTGAAGCTCTTCACAGAGATCGAGGACCGAGCGGCCCGGGAGCCCGGGGCCTCTGTTGGGATTTGCAGGGCCTCAATCATTACCTATACTATTTATACTATTTTAGGGGCTCCTTATTATAAATATAGTATAATGGCCCCTAGACCCTATTCTAATCGTTAAGCGGCAGCATGAGAGGTCTCACCCAACATCCCCAGGACCTTGCTCACCGTGGCAAGACGCTGGCAAGCAAGGCCGTGGAAGCCAAGGACCTGAATCCTCCAGATCTGGACGCTTGGATTGCCTGCCGGACTTTGTCACGATTTGTCGGTGATGCCCCACTGTTGAAGAGAGTCGTACTTAAGCTCGCACTCGAAGTCGGCCCATTGTTCATTGCCTTGAGGATGACATCTGCAAGTTTGCATCCCGCTTGCGGCATGCTGCTCCGGTCGGCTTCCCTCAAGCTGCAGACGGGTTTCCAGCTGCGCCGCTTCCTTCGGGATTTTGGCTGCCGTGGCCCACTTTGCAGGCTGCTCATGCCTACAACTTAGCACTTTCAGCATGCATGGGACATCGGACATCGGGAGCTTCAACTTAGAACAATCAAGAAGCGGCTGTAAGCGGGTCACCTGATGCCAGGAGCAGATGCCGCTCGCCAAGGCCTTGGCCACCGGAGCGCTGCGTGCACCGCCGCCCGGGGTGTCCCTGGAGCGGGCGGATCCCGGCTCCGGTGCTGCTTGGGCCGTGACCATGAGGCCCTCCCTTTTCCTAGCCCAGAGGGCCAAGAAGGGTAGCCCTGCAGCCATTGCAGCCCTGCACTGCAGGCCCCTCCCTCCAGCTTCAGCCGTGCTTTTCACGGCAGATGGCTCGTTGCCAAAACCCGGCTCCAAAGGCACTCTGCAAGCGCCACAGGCCAGCCCAACTGATATTGAAGGAGTCATGAAGCGAGCATTTCAGCAGCCTTCCTTGCAGGATGGCCCCATTCTGTTGGGAGAAGGAGGTCAGGTTTTTGCAGTCGCAGCTGCTTGGACAGTTGGTCTCGGGTGGCCAGCTTGCTCACTTGCCCTGTCCTGGAGCCTAAGGTAGCTGCTGGACGTGGCCTCTCGGACGTTGTGACAGTCAGGACGCCCAAAGCGGCGCCCGAGACCTCGGCTGAAGACAGCACGCTGGGACGTGCAAAGGCCAGCGGCTGTGGGAGAGAACCTTGACAACTTGACACCAATTCGTGGGCAGGCCCATGCCAAGCGACCTGCGGACCACCTGCCGCGGCAACCCAAGAAGAAGGCTAGCGGCTGGTGCTTTCAAGATGAGTTTCAGAAAGTTCCACATCCGACACAAGCACTGCAGGCATCGTCACAATTCCGAGGAGATTTGCTGTCAGAAGCCAAGTCACAACTACGGGTGGTCGTGATTACACGTGACTGTGCCCACGATGCCCTACATTTTCATACAACAGAACGCCGACTTTCTTGACAGTCTGACCGGATGAGGTTGGATGAAGACGACGATGACTCCTGAGATGGGAAGTAGCGTGCTCGCGGATCCCAACACGGGAGGTGAGTGCTGTGCGAAGTGGGCGTTGCGTCAGCGTGCTCCCACTTGCCTGCTGTGCTTTAGCCAGAGTCCGGCAAGAAAAGAAGAGAAGTAGAACAAAGCACGCTGTCGACACTATGGACTCAGCAGCTGGCCACCGAAGGTCCTACGATCCTCGCAAGGACTCGCTGGTTCAGAAGATCAAGGCTATTGCTTCCTCGCGGACAAAATTGCGGACCGGTTGATGTGATAGGCGTTGCATCCACTGTACTGGTAGTAGTTATGGGAAGCTTGAGCGATTCGTGGAGTCCTGTGGAGTCCAAGTCTTGCGACCCTAGCACAGACTGGAGTCCCGGTCACTCCCTGCGCATAACTGGGTTTGCCAGGCAATGCAGCGATCCAACGAGGAGGCGAAGCGTCAGTGGTCAACTACTCAGATCTGTGGCCGATGGTCGTTGCAGCAAAGATCAGTCACATTCTCCGTATGAAGGTGGCAGTTCTGCGCCCGGCACTCAGCGGGGACTCCGTCAATAGCGGAGTCGTTGCAAAGGTGTGGCAAAAGCCTGCACTCCGAGGATAACCGGCAAGGTGGCATTCGTGATCCGACTCGCTCAGGGCCAAGATGCAACAGCAAGTAGCATATCGACGCGTTTGGGCGACTGCTTGAAGGCTTGGCAGGTCCCGCTTACATAATTACCTGACGTATGGATCTAGCCAGGGAGGCTGGGTATTTCTGCGCCGGTCCTGCGTGAGCCAAGGCCATGATGTGAGAGTCCTTCAGGAATTCCTGAACGAGCAGGGATCGTCGTAGCCTTCGGCAAGCCGTCGAGCACTATCCTGTAAGGTTTACTTGCAGCAGTCTTGAGGCAAGGACTATGAACATTGTAGTAGTATTCGCTGTGCTTTTGCTACAGAGATCGAGAGACTTTGTAGAGATGAGAGTGCATTAGGTTTATGCCGTGCAACACTGCAGCAGGCGTCTGCACAGCTTGAGTTCGGACATGCCTTCGATCTATGCTTTAACTTTGAGAACAGATATGAGAGCGGTACCAAAAAAGCTGGAGCAAGCTCGCAGTTCCTGCGAGTAAAGCAACTGGGACTTTGTTCTTGCATTCCAGCATGTAGAATGTAGAATCTGCCTGATGACGTGCCTCCTTTTTCCTCGGACCAAGCCCGCTTTGTCTTTGACTGAATCAACAGCCACGTGCCAAATCCCCCCGGCCCGAACCCCGTGTCAGACCTGATGACGACCACTGCAAGCAACAAAGAAGGTTTGCTCAAGCAGCGCCAAAGTATGACAAAGCCAAAGAACTCGCGCACACTTCGAAGTAGCCACCTCGCTCGGCAAGCTTGGAGACTGCATCGGCATCGGCCTTTTTGCTTGGACTGCCCGCGATGGGCTGCGGAGTCAGCTCATCCGAGGCCTCGTGCAGTACTCGTGCATTCTGTTTCGTGTGGTGATTGGTGCTGGGGCACAGTTCCATAACTTCGTGCGGCGTAAGCACCTGGCTAGGCCAAGTACTCTGCCAGCTCCGAGGCGAGGAGTGCTAAGCTTCGCAGCGTCTTGCGAGAACTCAAGTCTGGAGGCAGGTGCTGGTGGTTCGGCAGCGAGAGCCTCAGCCATGACTTTGAGCTAGAGATGTGCTTGATTCAGTGGTTGTACCCCCGACCGGTCTCAGGCGAAGAGTTCGGAGCCCGCCAACAGCAGTGTCGCGTGGCTGCAGACACTCGTCCGGGTATGCCTAGGGTGCCCACTGTGCCTTGCCCAAATTCGTGAGTGTAGGCACGGGTATCCGACAATGTTGATAAAGTGACTGGAGGACATGTGTTTCGTATGATCAGCAATTGTCATGACTTAATAGATTGTGATCCAACCAACATGGTCCGTAGAGACTACTAAGCTTAGGGCGGCATCGCAAGCGGCACTCGTCCTGAGAGCAGCGAGGCAACAGCCACGACGCAGGCAGCTGCGAGCTCGGAGAGCAAAGGACCTGTCGATTTTTTCAGATGCTGGGATCCTTGAGGCGTCTCAGGCCTCGACCGAAGATGGAGCGGTAGGGCTCTCAGAAAAGCCGCCGAATGCGAGCAGAAACATCCTTGAACGTTGCTTCTCTAAGATGTGATATGCCAGGCCGAGACTGCGCCTGCCGAGGAGCTCCCTACCGATGAGGCCGCCCGACCCTGGATGCTGCGAGACTCTGCGAGAAGCTGCATAAGGCAAACGGTATAAACGTGGTTCGGGCGATAGGAGAAAAACAGGTTGGTTACGTACAAGCTCAAGTTGGATTTCTGTGGTGCCAACAACAAAACCACGGCAGGCCGGAGCTTTGGCGTGGTGGAGCATTGATACAGACTGGATTCGCGACAGCCGGGCACCCAACTGCCGTTGTGCCGCCTGTTTAACTTGGGGAGAGATACATTCTTGTTAGCGGTTAGCGGGAATGGCGGACCCGAAACCCAAAACACCGCTTGCTATTTGCAAGATCCGGACCAATCGGCCGTTCCGGTTACGGCACGGACAGTGCACTCGCATGAGATTGAAATGCCGGACACAGATCGGGGCGTCCACCTGACGAAGCACTGCTCAGACCACCGGAGGTTCGCATGAAATCTTCAACGGCTACAATTTTTTTTCGAGCACATCGGCATTCGCAAAGGCCCTGCCTGGGCAGCAGGGTCTGACGCTGTGAGGACCTTGAACCGAAACTTGGCTTGTGATTGCAGGTTGGCGCACACCACCTTTCAAGAAGGAGGATGTTCAGGCGATGAGGGCTCGGGCTCGGGCTGCTTGGAGCTGTGAAGTCAAAATCCGGGCAGGCGCCTTTCATGGCCTCGGCAGAGGTGGTCGCCGTCGTCCGTCGGGCTCCTACAGATGCGCCGGTGCAGAGAGGTGGTGAGTCGGCATGGGGCCAGAAACCGAGGTCATCGGATTGATGAGCAGGGCAACGGAATGGTCTTGAGACAGCTGGAGGTCCGACCGATTCGAAATGTGCTGAAGCCTTTGCTGAAACTGGCACAGGGCTCCTCGCACGACTGGCTTTGGGGCTGGTCTCCAGAGAAACCACCCCACCAGGTTCGCAGAGCAAGTGTCAGTCCGAAGAACTCAGGTGTCAAGTTGATTGCAGGCGGAGTTTTTGCCCGACTTCTTCCGGGGCTTGGTCTTCGCAACGCTCAGTGATGCCAATGGTCTCGCCACTCTCCTTGAGTCTTTTGGAGCATGTCTCTTAGCACTGGCAACTGGTTTGGGCAACCTTCGAGGTCGAAGGTTTAGATGCTGCCACCTTGGACTACTACGTCCTGCGCCCAGGTAATCGGTGCTCAGAGGAGCTCCCATGCCATGGCCCCGTCTCTTTTGCAAGGTCCAGAGCCATCCGATCTTGGAAAACTGCCCGGCCCCGGCCCCGGCTCCCGGCCCGGCCGGGGAGCCAAAAAGCGCCCAGGAAGAAGGCCGCCTTGTTCCGTCCCCCCCCAAAGCCCAAGATCCTAGGATTCTGCAGGTTCCTAGATCCTTCCTTGTCTTTTTGAGTTCCTAGAAGCAGGCTTTTTGACATGAGCACACATCAGTCTTGTACACGCCGTATACGCTTTCTTCCTTTTTGGCCGCAGGCGCTGGACCTGCAACCGGAGCTGCGGAGGGAGCATCGCAGCCTGAGAAGCCGGCTCCAGAGAAGGCAGAGGCGAGGCCGCGAAGAGTCAGGCGACCAAGTTGCAGGAAAGCATGCCTTTCTGGCTCCTTGCAGGTTGAAAGCAAAGCTGACGAGGCTCCTGAACAAAAGCGCTGAAACGACAAGTTTTGGATTAGGAGCCTGTGTGATGCGACAGGCTAGCTCAATTCCGAAAGATCTCACAAGTGCTTCTCCGGTGGCCAAGGCTCTGTAAAGTAGTGCGAGCGAAGAAGCCGTGAGTGTGGGCGGATTTGTGTGCGATGCAGGCTGACACTCCGGAGGCAGAACCGAAGGATACAGATGTCAAGGTGATCGCCCGGGTGACGAGACAGGAGGTGGGGAAGTGGCTGTGAAGTTTGCTGTCGCTGCTAGGTGACCACGGTGGCCACAGTGCCACCAGACGCCGCCAAGACGCCGAAAACCCAAGACGTTGGCGAAGCCGATCCGAAGGCAGTCGTTTTCAGGCAGACAGTCGTGGATTTGCGAGAATCGGCGATCGTGCGAGTCGGAAGCGTCGAAGCAGAACAACTTGATTTTTAGTGAGTCGAAGGTTGGAATTGAAAAAAGGAACCCCGAAACAGAAAGCGTACCTCTAACAGGCAAAGAGCGCTCGAAAAATCACGAAATATTTCGTTGTGCGAGTCTTGCTGGCTGCGGCGGCTCATGTTGTACTTGTGCTCCGCGTGCAGCTCGGACATGAGGTGGGCAACAGAGCAGAGGAAACTAAAACGAGCGTGTCTCAGAAATAAGCTACTGTAGTCTGAGAAGACAAGCAAAAGAAAGCAGCAGCAGCAGCAGCAGACGAATGTTCAAGAACAATCATTTTTGGAACAGGAGCCGCTATATTGCGCGGCATTGCACAGAACCTGAAAAAGGACGTTCTTGACATGTAAGCATCATGTGTCAAAAGATTCCATGCGCCAGGTGACATCCGAGACTGCCGAAGATGCAGGCAGAATGATTGACAATGGCACGCTGTTAGCTTTAGAGTCCTGCGTACTTCCGAACGGAGGCTGCGCCCCGGATGTGTCAGCCACACCTCCTGCCGCCGCTTTGCAGCACTGCGCAGTCTCCATGACCCGCCACACTGAGTCGACAAAAGCACCGCCAGTAATTTGATCGAGCATCCGCGAGTTGGGGGGACGGAGAAGAAAGAAGAGAGGACAACATTGGTAATTTTGGTGCAGGCTGCAGATGCACCGTCACCGGCTCCACTCATGCTGGCGAATGGGCCTGCAGGCCGGGAAGTCCACAGGCTTGTGCGCAAGTCGCAAGGGAGAGGGAAACAAGAAGTCGTCATTGAAGAGGGGAACAAAGACCTCGAAAGAGAGCCAGAGTATGGAAGACCAGCACTTGTCATGCTCCAGCTTCAGGGATATATTCGAACAAGTCACTGGCACAGACAAGACACAGTCATCGGAGAAGATAATGTAATGCTGTCTCCTTCCGTGTGCTCTCATACAGCCCCCCAGGTTTTTCGAGCGAGCACCCACCTTTGGTGAAGGCAGCACCTTCCAGCCTCCAGGTTCGCGCTGACCAGTCTGCACCGAGCGGCACAACTCTCAGTTCACAGTGAATGATGTGCAGTGTTGATGTGGGCTTTGACAGATAGTTTTCAGCTCCTGCTGCGGTAGGATGCTTTTCACTTGCAGAGGCTGGAATGCCAAAGACGTTCAATTGGATGCTGAAGTGAATTGCACATGCCAGTTCCCTGGTACCTTGTGACGCATAATATCTTGATTTGACATTGATTTGCACGAAGGAAGCCGAACAGCTACTGGCAGAGCCAATATGTCCGTACCAGGGGCAACGGATCTCAGGAAGCCGAAGGTTCCCGGAAGGTCCGCGAATTTGCAGCCAGCTTGTAGAGCGCATGAGTGAAACATGTGGGCTCTTCCTTCCCTCAATCTGCCCTGAGTGGCAAAGTTCGGCGGTTCAGTGCAATTTGCAAAGACGGGAGGGAAGGGACTGCCCTGAAACCAGGATGAAGCTTGCCAGAGGCAGCTCCAGGTTCCTTCCAGGGCCTTTTGTACAGCTGTGGGCGCTTGAAGGGGCCTGCTGAAGGGCGGTATCATATGCCACATCAGCCTGTGGAAGACTGGCTCGACTGCCGGCTAGGAAGCTGCGAATCGCACAGCATTGCAAGCCCCATCCTCACAACTTTCAACCTGAGCCAACATGTGCCCATGTCCTGGCTTGGGCTACTGAAAGGGATCCCAATCGTAGCCACACCTGACCCATTTTACTTGTGAACGGCTGATGGTCTCCCCGATCATGTCCACAACCCACGATGACAAATCTGAATGTGTTGACACACATTCAACGCTGCAGTTTGGCTCCAAGAGCTGTGCACGGCTCGCCTGGGGGTTGGCGAAGACCCCTGAAGAGCGACGCCATGGGGGAAGAAGAGGTGCGGGAGGATGGTTTAGGTTTTGGGATTTCGTTGCCGTCGTGTGAATGCTTGAGTGGGGTTTGGGAACAGACGTGACGGCGCGCTGCCTTCCACCAACACTTGAAAAGCTTGGTTGGTTGAATGATTCTCCACGACTTGCGAGCTTTCGAGTCCACTTAGAGAGCATGGCATTGCTCCGGTTTCCGATGTCTTGCCACTTATGCGACGTTCCGGAGCCCTAACACGCCCCTTCAGCCACCAGCCCAAGATTCTGAAACCCGAGATTTCGCCAAACAGCCTAACGTCCGATGCAAAACCATTCTCAGGAGGATGAACGACTCGCGAAAACGGGTCCCGAGCTTTTCAAAGAGCTTAGACGCCTTTACGCCGTTGCAGAGGCCGGAGGGGGAGTGACTGTAGATCTCTGCAACTTTAGGCGCCAGATTAAGGAAAACAGAAACCATATTTAGCGTGCTTGAGTTGCTACTCAGGGTCGTCTGCGACGCTAGGAATTCGGAGCACGGTGTTTGAAGAATACGATCGGGAAGATGACCCAACGCATTATGCTCCAGAAATTCATGCGATTGCTCCCGAAGAAGATTCCTTCTGTGTAGGAGCCGATTGCTCCAGGTGGAGGACTACTTCAAGAACGGGGTGGAGCATCGCATGTTTGCCGTCCGAAGCACACCGAAGTATTGGTTGACTAGATCTTGCAGTATTTAATGCAACTTTTTGCACGTGCTTAGTCATGTGCTGACCATGGCTACTAGAGCTACTAGTAGCAGCCTCAGCATCTGGTCTACAGAGATTTAGGTAGTTGGCACAGAGCCCTTCATGCGACACCGCGCACACACGAAATCGATATGCCTGCCAGACCTAGACTTCACAAACTCGCCACCACACGGATCCTGCCGAGGGCTTTAGAGGAGCGGGAGGCAACACCGATAAGAGAACCCATTTTGAAGCTACATCAAGACATGGACCAGCCCAAAAACAGCCCATGTGGCGATGCTGGTAGAAACGGCGACCAGCACCAAACAATGACTTGTGTTCTTTAGGCTTAGCCCGCGCAGCATGTTTCTTAGTGAGCATACACAAGGCAAGCATCACAGCTACTGTCCTGGCAGATGTGGCGAGACGACCTGATGAAGACAGACCTCCAACTCATAGAAGTTCACCGGCGTGAGGCCACATGTGACGAGTCATGCATTGTTGTGGTGGGGCTTGCAAAAACCGAACGTCCTAAGGTGTGTGGATGGTAGCAAGCTGCATACAAGTAAAGTCAGGATTTGCAGAGTTGTCATTTAATGGTACATGTAGTGCGACATGCTCGCATTTCGCAGCAGACGCATTCCGGGTGAGGGCCAGGAGTGGAGTCTACTGCTGCCGGGAGCGGCTGAGATTGCCGAAGGATTTCTCAACGAAGCGGTGCCCAGCAGGGGACCGCTGCTTTGCCCGGCCTTTGTTCAGGACTAGGGTGGAATTCGACATCAAGGTTCAAAAGACTTTCATATATCTTCGACCGATAAACTCGCCGAACAGGAGGAGGAGCCGGAGCCTTCTCAGGGGACTCAAGCTGTGCAGAAGGCAACATACGGTTGCTGAGGCAAGTCTATCTCTCCACGTTGCTTGACAAACCCAGCTTTCCAGCAGACGGAATCCAAACATCGCTTGGTCGGAAGGGCACCTCGCCCGCGGCGGAGTGCCATCACCTCAAGCTCCTCACAGTCATAGACACCTGTTTTCTGGCCGCGATGGCATCTCTAGATCCCTGCATACGGGACCCTGTCCGGTTCGCATGAAGCACCGCTCCGTGAGATAAGGCTCACTCGGAGTGTCAGGAGGTGTGGCTCATCAACTTGACGGTGACCTTCTGGAGAGTCCTGCTCCATGCTCCCAGCCACCTCACTGCTTTGGCTTTCGTTTTTCCATGCCTATCCCGCATCGCTCGGGGGCAAAGCCTTCGCCGGAGATCTCGGGGACTACCCTGAAGCGCTTCCATGTCCTCATGCAAGCTGATGCGGAATCGGCTGGGCTGTCTGTAGACTTCCTGTCTCAGAAGGTGATTCAGTTCATCATCAGCCGCTTTGTTTAGCATGCACTGTGTTGCCCACTCACACGTGCAAGACGATGCTTAATCGAGCTTTTGGCATGATACGGGTGACACCAAGGGGGAGCTGAAAGCATCTTCCACGGCGCACCAAGTTGAACACCCGGCCTGCACGAGACAATGCGGCTTTCGTGTTCGCGGTTGATGAGGTCTTCCGTGAGCAACAAGTGCATGCCCGCGCAGTCGGTGAGGCAGTGGAGGTTGCCCGGCAGGTGAGATTCCTCCGTTTGGATTTTTGGGCAGAGCCGGGGCAGTGATTCCCTGCTGCCACCTGTCCGCGATGAAGCGGCGGAAGCACGATTGACTATGTCGATGAGGTCCGCTCGAACCACCTACAACGGTATGGCACAGCACCACATTCCCACCCTGTTGAGCTGCCCGCTGCGCTTGATGAGGGAACCGTCGCTTTTGAGACGAAAACCTGTTGCTCATCTTGAAAGAACGGCATGCTTAGGTGCAAGAGACATGAAACTGAGCGCCACATCGCAAACTCCTGCCAAGTGTTGCCCGAGAGGCCGGAGCTCCAGATCCTCCAGATCTGTCGGAGGCACGCCCCCCTCGCGCAAAGTCTCAACGTACTTATTCAAGAACGTATGTATGATTAAATTAATAACAGTTATAATACATGTAGTAATAGACAACCCTGGCCCTCACTGCGTTTGACAGAGGAAGAAGGGACCTTCAACCAAGCTTTTTGGCAGGTCAAGCTTCCACCAGATCTCCCGCGCGGATTTGCCCGAGCCCATGGTTGTACGGCAGTGTGATGATTGGGGGTTTGTTTTGGGTCGTTGCTGTTTGTGTTTTCATTTTTCGGTTCTATTGTGAGCTTTGCTTCTGACAGTCAGTCAGTCCGCGGTCTGTCTATCCGACATGTGGACGATGGTTTGGAACTGCGGAAGTCGCGTACTGCCATCTCGTGCACTTAGCGAGAACTCTGAACCCGAGTAGCTTTCGTAGTACTGGCGAAGACATGACGAACAGCAAGCGTCATCACGACGTTAAAGCCCCTGAGCCCACCCCGAGGACAAGCCGGGCCACGCTGCGCTAAACCATCAGAATCAGAAGGATTACACAGCCGTTATTCTAGTGGTTGAGGTAGAATCCAAGACGGTGTTTGTTGCTTCGCCATCCTCGGAATCCCACTAGCAAGCGTGCATCGGGGGAAATGGCCAGCCGCTGCACCTTGCTTTGCTGAACTGAGACTCTTCAGGCAGCTGTCAAGTGATTCGGCCAGAAAAAGCTTAGCATCCAAGAGGAGGCTGCGTTTCGTCATCGTCAACCGTCACTGGCAGGTCGCCGCCGCCTCCCCCCCATCCCCAACCCTCCACGTCCGCTGAAGCTTGACCAAGCCAAGCCATCCTGAGGGAGAAAACAAGCTTAGTAGAGAGTAGGCTGAGCCCTTTGACTGTCGCTGTTTGTGTATGAGCGAGCAAACCAAACTCCGCAAAAGCCCGTCGAAACTCGCCTCGTCTATATAGACCTGTCGCAATTTCTGCTCTGCATGCTCGATCATGCCAAACCCACCTAGATCTGCATTCCTGTGGCTGTACAGTTTGCTAAGGCCTGCTAGGTCGCGCCACAGCTTGAGTTTCGAAGTATAGACTCATCTTCCTAGGAAAATCTGCTTCCCGTCATGAGAGAAAACCGATCTGAAGAAGCATGTTGTCATGTTGGGGCCATAGCCTCAAGCCCAGACTTGATATGACTTGATCCGACAGACCTAGCAGACAGAGCGGAGTATATGAATGTTCGGGAGCGTTTCACTTCACGCATCCTCAGGAGATTCGGAGCTTTCTTTCATGTCGTCTCAGGTCCGGCCCAGGACTAGCCTTCTGTCTACGCCATCGCCGTTAGCGGCCAGCCCAATAGCAACGAAGCATCGGGAGAGTCAGTCTATTAATCAGTGAAGAGATGTGCCGCTTGACCGCGCGCCAGGCCACAACGGTCACGACAGCAGTTGTGCCTCCCACAGGAGGCGTGGGACTGGGCCATAGTGGGCCTGGGTGTGCTGTGTCCCCGAACTTGGTGGTTCTTGACCCTGACAGGCTCTGCAGTAGCAGACTTGCGGCTGATAGCACTGTTCGTGCAGCCCCTGGATTTCCCGTAGGTCGTCGGTGACTAGGTGCAACGCTGCCTCTGATCTGTTTGGCTGCCCAGGTCGCAAAATGGAAGCTTGATGTCACTCGGACAAAGACCGCTTTGACCAAGCTGCTACCCTCTAGGTGCGCCTGTGTCGGGACTTGAAAGTCTTAGCATTTGATCCGATATGTCTTAGAGTGATTCGGCTCCGTGCACTCTTTATGGTTTGAGCCGCGGGGAAGCTGACCGCGGACTGTGCGATTTTGCATGAGAGTGTACCAGAGCATTGACTTTCAGACCGGGCTTGCAAGACTCGACAGGCGACGGTACGTCATCGCTCACTTCAAGCCAAAGGCGCAGATGCATCCCATGGTTTCAGCATTTGCCAAGTTCCAACGTGTCGAAGCACAGAAGCGACAGTGCATTCGTTTCTCGCCCACTGCAGCTTCTGCGCTTGACATCACAATGCTGTGAGGGAGACGCGGCGACTGATGACGAACTGGAGTCGTGCGCTGCTTTCGAAGATGCAACATGACTCATAACTATGACAGCCAGAAGCAGAAGTTCGCCCATTATTCTACTGGCCGTGAGAGGTACATTGCCGAGTGCGAGTCCTCGAAATCGTGGGACACTGCCGTCCTCCTAGTTCCTCACATGTCGTCACTCACTTGGTGCACCCAAGAACCGCGCCGAAGGCAACTGTGTTGGCAAACGGCTCCGTCAATGGTGCAAATGGCTCAGATTCAGGCACCGGTTCGCAAGGCGCAGAACAAGGAGCATGCCTCATGTTCTCAGAAAACTGAGCCCTTCCCAAGTGCTCTCGCAAGGTCAAGCGCCCGCTGAGTGCTGTTTCCGGCACTAGTACGGTTGACGACCCTAGCAAGAGGCCGGAGCTGCAACAGCATCCAACTTCCGAGAGGATGCTTCAAGTGACCACCTCACCGGAAAGGCTTCGGCCCACTCTCGTTACGCCGGCTCGACCGCACCTTTCCCAGAAGACAGGTCAGAATTTTGAAACAAAGACTGCCAGTTACATGTTCAAGTTGAAGCTGACGTCCAACCTGGACTTCACCAAGGGCTGCAACTCCGAAGCCTTCCCCTGCGACCTTGGCGATGGCTCAAAGGCCAGGGCAGCCATTGCTTTTGCGTGGTTTACAGGAGCACAGCCAGAACAGGCAATTTGCCTACACCCTGCTGCGGTGATACTGCATGAGCAGAACGCAAGCTCAATCCGAAAGCGTGTTGTGAGATGGGCGCAACTGTAGCATTTTGCGTCAGGTTGCAGGCGGCTTCGGCAGCCAGGCACCGGTTTCAGCCGAGTTGCTGATTTCGTGAGGGAGATCCTCTCGACAATATGCGAGGCCGGCACCCCTGCGACCATTTGCCGGGGTGGTTGTGCCTGCTGGGCGCGCTCCCCTCACGGTCAGCGCGCGACGCGCGGCCCTGACGGTCACTGCGCGGCCTCCAATTCCGGCAGCTTTGGCGGCAGTTCTCGACTCCCAGCTCTTCCAGAGCGATGGCCGTGAAGTGCTGCAGTCGAGCTTTGCCTGCCAAGGTATCGGCATATCCGAGGCCTGTCATTCGACCACCAGGAGTCGGAGTTGTTCGCCCGGCAGAAGCCCCAAAAGTCTTGGTTGCAAGTGCGAGAACAATGGCCGGATGATCCAGGTTAATGCTGGATATCGCCCTGTTGGAGTTACTGGAGTTGTCCTGAGGCACGTAGAGACAGCTCTTGGGTGGACATTGTGCCTGCTGGGTCAGCGCTGTATGACAGAGAACGGTACAAGGAGGAGGAGGAGCCCAGTACAGATCATAACGGGTTAGAAGCGAATGATGCCCAGAATCTCGAAGTTTGGTGAGCAGATGTTGGAGTCTAGTAGAGGCTACGGGAATCGGCAGCGCTGCCGGCTCCTACCATTGCTTGGTTTGCTTTTTAGTGAGCGTCAGATGCTGTGCTGCATTCAACCATAACCGGAGTCACAGATGTCGCACTTCCATAAATGCCAGTTTTATGCATGCCTGGCTGAAGCCTTCCCTCCAAGTGACGGGCCTTAAGAGTGGAACTCCAAATGCTGAGCGCTAGGCCTGCGACCACTCAAAGATCGAACGTGCAAATCTGCCCGACAATTCACAGGCGATGATGGCAGACTTCGCAGCTGTTCACCTTCGCAAGTGGTCTTCTCTCCTCCCCTGGTAGACAAAGGCCGGCGCGTGAAGTTGGCGAAAACCCGAATATGCTGGCCTGCGTGTACCCCGCCAAGACTAAGCTTCGGCAGGTTTTGTAATAAGGACCTCGTACATTTCTCTTCTATCCTCTATCATATGTCAAGCCGGAGTCAAGCCTCTGTGTTTCTATTGAGGTATGTATCGTAATTACAAAAACTCTTTATGTTTTGTATTTCGATTTAATCGAAATAATTATTCTCATAAAACGGTGTCGTGTTGGTTGCGTCCCTGATTCTGGGCGCACCCCTGCCCGTGAAAGTCCATGTGTTTGATCGTATTTGGTTCGTTCCCGGTTCGTGTTGTTGGTATTTGATTCGTGTTTGGGTCGTCTGCTTCATATCTGGTTGGTTCGTATCTGGGATTATGATTGCTTTTGTTTCGGTTATATTTGATATTTTTAGGAAGTATTCGGTTCTATTCGGTTCGTTTCTGTTCTTAAAAGGAGCGTTTCTGTGTAGTTCGGTTCAATTGCGGTTCGGTTCCGTGCGTTTTGCGGCTCTGAGCGTCTTTGTCGATTTGGTAATCACGAAAGTTAGTCTTTCATTTCTTTTGTGACAGTAATGAATTCCGGGCCACACGTAAATTATATGGAAATTTGATTATTTTAAGTTGATCTCTTAGTTCTCTTTTCTTCCCCTTCTTGATTATCGTAAAGAAAACCTCTCCCTTTCCTTTTCTCTCTTTCTTGATTATTTCAGGAAAAATTCTCTCCTCTCCCTCCCCCCTTCTCCACATACATACGAAATATCGACGTGACCGATGCGAAAGGTATGCCGGGTGAAAGAATTTATATTGAAGAGAGAGAAAGAGAGAGATATAGTCTGTTACGCGCGCGGTGTAGGGGGATTTTCCCCTTGCACTAGCCCTGGCGAAAGAAAGAGATATAGTCTGTTAGGGGTGGGATTTAGTAGTCTATATAATGGAAATTCTATAGAATAATTCGTGCGAATTAGGATAGGGCTAAGTAGGGGGAGGGGGGCGGAATCTCTCCGTTTTAATCAGTGGGGTATAGGTATTTGTATCCTTTCTCAATGGAGAGCTAATAATAGGTTACAGAATAAAGACGGGGGGGACGATGTTTTCGATTGGTCTACGAATTTTAGGTACATACGACGCTCTAAATTTCTTACACGGACTAGGGGAATTTCTCGTTCTGTTCTCTAAAATACGCGAGAATATTTCTTTTAAGGGGATATGATAGGGTCTAGAGTTATATTAGTCTTGAAGGTGAAGCTACCGCGGGGCGCCGAACTCTAATTCTGAAAAGGAGTGGCTAAATGAAACTGAGGCGTCGTTCGAGGGCGACCCAAATTCGCTGATTGTCTCGTGTAATTTAATTGGGAGTAGCGGTAGTCTTATAGAGTAGTAACGATTAGGTTAGATTATTAAATCGTTAAACGTAGCCTAGAACGCCGTAATAATTAGTCCGGAAGAGGGGACGTAGTGGGATTGAAAGAGTCGAAGCAATGGCATGTTTTAAAGATCTGTTAAGCTTGTTTTTAAGGTGGNGACGTAGTGGGGGGGGGGGCGGGGGGTCGCTATTTATATAGCTTCTACTTACTAAGAAATAGAAGTCCTCTCTATAATCGCCGTAATTACTGGGAGGGGGGATCGTCGGGGTCAGGAGGAGCATTTAATCCTAAGCCGTTCAAAGGGGATGATCCTAAGGTGATAAATTAGAATCGAGGCGACGCCTTGCGTAGAAGTAGTGGTAGGGTATAGTGGGGCCATACGAATTAATCTCGTCAGCACGGTAGCCGACCTGACTAGAGTTTTTAGATATAGGACTAGTCTCAGGGGTGAGCTGATGGAATTGAAAGTACTCTTGGAAAAGTTGCAAGTCGACTTCGATACGTCCGTCAGGATGAATGACCTTATCACCTTCTTTCAGGGAAGGGACACCTTCGTGACCACAAAGGGGGGATCTCCAAGAAATCTTGCTAAATTACGGGAATACGACTTCTTTATGGATTCCGAAACGTTCTGGGAAGATCTCCGTAACCTCTATAAGGAGCTCCTCGTGATGGAATCATATCACCAAAACCTTATTATGAGATATCCAGGGGAGCTCCCCTCGCAGCACCGTACCTCCGTGGAAGTAGGATTGCTTCAGGCAATCAATAGGTAGAATAGCCCGTGGCGACAGATATTGAGGGAATTTAGAATATCCCTGTCCGGCTTCCCGCCAAGACCCTTCCTGATGGGGAACGCACTGGAGAAGGTCAACAAAATCCTCAAGGCGCCGGTACAAGGTAGGGGAGAACGATGTGGTGTTACCGCCTGGGGCTGCGTGCGGGGGTGCCACCGCAATGATAGAGTGGGTATGATTGCCCTCCTCCATCCTCCCTTCTGCTTGGATGTCTGTAGTCTTCTATTGGCACGGTAATAGCCAGGAGATTATGGTGGCATTGGTGTTGTCCCGGTCGAGCTTGTTATTGCTGGGGTGCGGTTGCGTCCTGGTCGCTCCCCCTGTGTGCCTTCTGGGCGCTGCATGAATAATTCGGTATCCCCCTAGCCAGGGCTGGCGTGTTGGGTCACGTTGTGTCGTGCTGGGGGGTAGCTGGGTCTCTCCCTGCGTTATAAATTCATGCCCCTACGTATTCGGCAAGCCTTGCCCTCCACCTAGCTAGCCAGGCTTTATCTTCGAATTGGAGATCTCTCCCGTGCAGCCCCGGGAATGAGTGTTCGAGGGTATCTAGGAGCTGGATGGAATGATTTAATTTCCTGGATATTTTCCCCCAGGGTGCAGCAGTTATTTGGCGCAGGCATTGCGTAGCACCAATCTTCGGGATCTGGTCTTGGGCGTACATATGGCACGGGTTGGGCGGCTCCCTGTCGTCCCTGGATATTGCTTCTTGTGCCCCCATGGCCAATCCCAGCGTGTCGGCTGGTGGGCGCGGGGGGCTAGTGCTTCAGCCACCCCTCTATATGAGTATTCTCCCACCAATATTGCCACCTCCTCATCGAGCAAGTTTCGTAAATCGGCCAGGCTCCCCCCTTTCCGAATATTTTTCTCGATGGCTATAAGCGTGGGGAGGAGGGCTTCTGTTTCCTCGGTTGCATCCTTCGCCCAGTGGGTGATCTGCCTGTTGGATAGGTAGGTAGGTAGGGTTCGAGCTGCAGCTGGAGCTGCGGCCTCCACCACTCTCCCCCGCCCAACATCTCAGGGAGGTTTCGTAAACGTCATCAGCCCCCTCCACGGGAGATTCCAGAGAGGGGCATTACAGTGAACAGAGCTCTCAAAGGGGATGAGATGGACATGGCAGGCGAGTCCACGAGACAAACCGGTCCTGAATGGCCCAGAAAGAGTGGGGGAATTTGAAACCCGTCAGAAATGGCCCAAGACTGGGTTTCCAGCCCGGAAGCGGGGGTTTGGGCCGGAAGAGGGGGAACGCGGAGTAGATAATTGGCGAAGGGGGAAGACGAGGAAAGCGTTGCGAGCGAAAACCAAAAAAAGAACGTAATTGCCGGCAATGCAGAGGCGAGGGCCGCGCTTTTTACACCGGGAGAGGCACAAGGAAATCTTGTTGCAGGGTGGCGAGGCCTTCCGCACGGAGTGATTGCGATGCGACTTCGGTGTTGGCGGATGCGCGTATCTGTTGCGGCCAGGTCCCCTGCGCTGGTGATGTAGGCCGCCCCATCATTGATACGGAGACGCAGCAAGGGGTCTTGGGCGGCGCTAGATGGACGAAGTGGAAAGAAGCGGACCTACGGCCTTACGAGGGTCATTTACCCAGACTCCCGATCTCGGGGCGAGAAGGGGGTTCTGGAACGATATAAAGAGTCCTGCTAGGTGGACGAAACGGACCTACGGCCTAAGGAGGGTCGTTTACCCAGACCCCCCATCTCGGGGCGAGAAGGGGCTTCTAGAACACGAGGATCGTTTACCCAGACCCCCGATCCCGAGGCGAGAAGGGGGTTCTGGAACGATATGGAGAGCCCTGCTAGAAGGACGAAGTGGAAAGAAGCGGATCTATGGCCTTCCGAGGATCGTTTCCCCAGATCCCCGATCTCGAGGCGAGAAGGGGGTTCTGGAACGATATGGAGAGCCCTGCTAGGTGGACGAAGTGGAAAGAAGCGGATCTATGGCCTTCCGAGGATCATTTCCCCAGACCCCCGATCTCGAGACGAGAAGGGAGTTCTGGAACGATTTGGAGAGCCCTATTCGGTGGACGAAGTAGATAGAAGTGGCCCTACGGCCTTACGAGGGTCGTTTACCCAGACCCCCGATAAGGAGCGCGGTGACGATAATGGGGATATGAGCCACGGGCCTGGCGCTTATCTTCCAGGATGGCTCGCTAGACCCGTCGCAGCTGGGGGGGGCAAAGCAAGGAGAGGATGTGCATCAGGGTGTCATGCGCTGCATGGATGGCGGATAGGAGGTCAGACGGCACTTGGAAAGAAGGAACCCCAAATACACCATCCAAGCTCTGCATTGTCTGCGGCAGGGAATTCCACTGACGTTCAATGGCTGCGAGAGTGTCGTGAGGGTGGGCGCAATGTTGGTATGGGTATGTGTTGGGAGGTCGCGGCTCAATCTGCGCACGAATTGATGCCATGGCAGCGGCGGGTCGGCAGTGGGAGGGATATGAGGCGTACCCATGCCGAGACATCGCCAGCAGGTCAACACTTAAGTAGACGAAATGGAAAGAAGCGGACCTATGGCCTTCCGAGGATCGTTTCCCCAGACCCCCGATCTCGAGGCGAGAAGGGGTTTCCGGAACGACATGGGGAGAGCCCTGATAGGTTCACGACATGGAAAGAAGTGGCCCTACGGCCCTACGAGAATCGTTTATCCAGACCCCCGATCTCGACGCGAGAAGGGTATGGAGAGCCCTGTTAGGTGGACGAAATGAAAAGAAGCGGACCTATGGCCTTGCGAAGGTCGTCTACCCAGACCCCCGATCTCGAGGCGAGAAGGGGTCCTGGAACGACCTGGAGAGCCCTATTAGGTGGATGAAATGGAAAGAAGTGGACCTACGGCCTTACGAGGGTCGTTTTCCCGGATTCCCGATCTCGAGGCGAGAAGGAGGTTCTGGGACTGGGACGGCTCGAAGAGCCCTGCGTGATGAGAAGTGAACGACGTTCGGGTCGCGAGCTTCCTTGCGAACGTTGAAACGGAAAGTGCGAGGAAACGGGAGAGACGCCCATCGCGAGATCGAAATAGTCTAAGGAGAGGGGCACTGTCATCCAGATGCAATTGTCGAACCGTGTGGGTGCTTATCGGGATAAACACGAAGCCCTTAGTGCCACCTCGGGGGTCCACACATCTGATGGGAGGGGAAACGATAGAAGGCTGCACCGGACCCCGGGGATCTGCCTGTTGGAGCGTTGTTCCCACCTATTCTCCCAATATTAGATATTCATTTACCGCCTCGTCTATAAGCCCGGCTACCGAGGCTATTATGAGCCTTACGACCTTCGAGATTTGCGGACCGTTAAAGGGGTAGGCCTTCGGGCCAGGGTTCCTTCGGGGGCCCAAATCCCTAGCAAGCAAGAAAGTGATAGAGAGAGAGAGAGAAGGAGAGAGCGGAGAGAGCGGAGAGAATGGAGAGAGAGGAGAGAGAAGAGAGAGAAGATAGAAAAGAGAGAGAAAGGAGAGAGAAGAGAGAGGAGAAAGAAGAGAGAGAAGAGAGAAAGAAAAAAGAAGAGAGAGAAGAGAGAAAGAGAGGAACAGAAAGAAGAGAGAGAGAGAGAGGAAGAGAGAGAAGAGAGAGAAAAGAAGAAGATAAAGAAGATAGAGAAGAGAATAGAGAAAAGAAATTAGAGAAAAGGAAGAAAGAAGAGCGAGAAAAAGAGAAAGAGAATCGACCATTATATAAATTCTAAAAAATTCCTTTATAAATCGAATAGATTTCATAGATCCCATAATTTTAGTAATCACGATTTCTAAGCTCGCACAGATCTAGATATAATCGATCTCATAAATTTCTAGCAGATACTATAAACTACCACATAAGATATCTCCGCTCTTCTCTTCTTTAAGTTTAATAAAAATTTGTAGTATCTACGAGAAATTTATAGGATTTATCAAATCTAGATCGGTGAGAGAGTTCGATATCGTCATTACTAAGATCTATGAAATCTTTTTGGTTTTATGGTAAGAATTATAGAATCTTACAAATAATCGATTTGTTCTATCTATCTTATTATTTCTTTCTCTTCTATGCGCGTTGCCCTCTCTTCTATCTTTTTTTTCTTCTCTCTCCTTTTATTCTCTTCTTATCCTATCTTTTTTCTCTCTTATCTTTTTTCTCTCTCCCCTCTGCTCTCCCTGCGTTACCTCCATTTGCTCCGCTCTTCTCTTTCTTTTCCCTCTTTCCTCTCTCTCCATTCCATTCTCTCCTCTCTCCCCCGTTCTCTCTCTCTCTTCCCGTCTCTCTCTCTTCCCCTCTCTCTCTCTCCCTCGATCTCTCTCTCTCCCTCCCTCCGCAACGCAAACGCGCCAAACCGACATACCATTTACATCGGTTTTCACCGAACTTCCTACATTCGAAGTACCTTTCGTATCGGTAACGTCACTTATTTAGCTATATCTAAAAGACTTCAAGATTTTAACAACATTATTCTCCACATCTTTGTGTGGGGTTCTTACTTTTGGGGCTCTCCCGCTCCTTCTCCTTCTCCTCCTACTTCTCCTTCTCCTCCTATCTTCTCCTCCCCTCCTCCTGCTCTCCTCCTTCTCTGCCATCCTCATGGTAACCCGCGCCATCTCACTCATCACTCACTTACACTCACTCATCAATCACACACTTATCACTCACTCATCAATCACGCACTTATCACTCACACATCTCACTCATCACTCACTTATCACTCACTCATCACTTAAACACCACCGCCACTAAACGCATCTAAACGCCACTAAACGCAATCTCTTGGCTGCTCAAACTCCACTATACGCACTCTCTCTACTGGTTTGCTCTGAGTCTGGAAGACTGTAAACGCCACTAAACGCCCTCTCTAGAGCGCTCTGTTGGATGCCGCGCGCGCGTGGGCTTGCCGGCCACCACCCTCTGGAAGACTGTAAACGCCACTAGACGCCCTCTCTAGAGCGCTCTGTTGGATGCCGCGCGCGTGGGGGCTCCCCGGCCACCACCCTCTGGAAGGCTGTAAACGCCACTAAACGCCCTCTCTAGAGTGCTCTGTTGGATGCCGCGCACGTGGGGGGCTCCCCGGCCACCACCCTCTGGAAGACTGTAAGCGCCACTAAACGCCCTCTCTAGAGTGCTCTGTTGGATGCCGCGCGCGCGTGGCGGGCTCCCCGGCCACCACCCTCTGGAAGACTGTATACGCTACTAAACGCCCTCTGTCTCGAGCGTTCTGTTCGATGCCGCGCGCGCGCGTGGGGGGCTCCCCTGCCACCACCCTCTGGAAGACTGTACACGCCGCTAAACGCTCTCTCGTAAACGCCCTCTCTAGAGACGCTACTAAACGCCTTCTCCAGAGCGCTCTGTTGGATGCCGCGCGCGCGTGGGGGGCTCCGCGGCCACCACCCTCTGCAAGACTGTAAGCCACTAAACGCGCTCTCTAGAGCGCTCTGTTGGATGCCACCACCCTCTGGAAGACTGTAAACGCCACTAAACGCCCTCTCTGGAGCGGTCTGTTGTTGGATGCCGCGCGCGCGTGAGGGGCTCCCCGGCCACGGCGATGGCATGTCTTGAGCTGTCTTGTGCATCTTGTTCTACCGGAGGCTACATTGGAAGCCATGGACTCATCCTCATGGTCACTCACACACCACACACACTACACTCACACACCACACATGCACGCATCATGCACTCATCTTCATGGTCACTCACACACCACACACAGTCTAATCTAAGACGCTCACACACCACACACACTAACGCGGCTAAACGCATTCTCCAGACTGCTCTGTGGGAGGCCGCGCGCACTCACTTGCTCACACCCACGTACGTGCTCACTCGTGCACTCGCTCACTCACGCACTCACTTACTCCTTCACTCATTCACTCCTATTCACTTCTGCACTCTTTACGAAAAGATAATCTTCACATGTGGGGTAATCCGGTCCTTTAATTTTTCAACTTCGCAAAAAATATATTATTGAGTCTGGGCCCATGTAAGTATTATAGAGTCAATTATCGCCCAGGTTTTGTTCCAGTAGAGCGCACCTATTAGTTGCCTTGGCCTGGGCGGCCAGTTCCTCGTACGTCTTGATGTGCAAACGCCTCCAGCAGCAGCTTCACCTTGCTTTCATGGTTGGAGTCTTGGTGCTTTGGATGTTGAAGCATGTTTTGCCTATCAATGCCTGACTGATATGCGCATGCTTTTCCGTGAGCACGCACAGCCCCGGGGCTGGCTTTGTCTGCTGCACAATTGTGCAGAAACGGTGCGATAGCCCAAACCGGCTGGATGACACCGTTTAATCGAAAGACGAGACAAACAACTTTGCCTCCTGGAAGGCCATGAGCCCATGTGCAAGCTCTTGCTTTCATTCGGACAAGAAGAGGTGCAACCCTCCCCCGCGCAAGCTCTCTCTCTCTCTCTCTGTGTTTCTTGCCTCTTGGCATATCACTCATTGAAAAGCCCCTCAACCTTTCACTGAGCTCATGCTGTTCCTGGCTCGCAACGACGGTCCTGCACATGTGGCCAGCGAACCGCCGCAACTTGCCTCAAATGTACGCATGCATTACTGGAGCCTGCGTCAAGCGGACCGAGCGGCTCGGCACGTCGGCCTCGGCCTGGGACGCCTTGGACTCAGGAACCACCGGTGGAGCCACACGTGCGTTTGGAGCAGCAAAGGAGCTGGATCTGATCCGACGCTTAAAGTGGAAGGCACTGTCGGATGACGGAGTGACTTCTGTGGCAAGAAGGGACATGGAGTTTAACAGCAAGTTGATGTCATAGATCGCTAAAGAATTCAAGATTTGTTGGAGTTCCAACCCATCCATCTGCACCAGTTGCGAAGCTGTGGTATGCAAGCTGCTGGACACCAGAACCGACGACGGCAATGTCTGCAAGTTGAACATACACAACTCCTGCTGCCCACCCAAGGCAGTCTGATAGAAGAGGGCGGCGGCCGTCATAATCAACAGCAATAACATCGAGAATCCAAGCAGCCCCATGACACAGCTGCTGAAAGTATTCGCAAACTGCTGCATGATGCCTTCGACAGCATCTACCTGAAGAGCGTTTGATACCACCAGCAGTATGATGCAAAGACCGATGAAGCCGTCCAGCACATTGAGGAGAGGAACCTTCCATGGCCAAGACCGCACCTCGATGATCAGGAAGATCAGGAAGACCAGCATCACCGAAACAACCTGAACTGGCGGGTAGTCTGTTGCCATTGCAATGGGAAGAGACATCAATGGACCCCTTGCCAACAAGAGCACCCCGAACCACCAGCTGTCCAGGCGAAATCGCCCCAGCAGGAACCGAAACGCCTTGACTTTGCCGTGCTCTCCGCCGCTGCTCCACTTGGGCACCACGCAAACAGCATAAGTACAGATGGAAAGGAAGCCGAGGACTCCGAAAAGTAGAAGCAGAACGCCCGCCACGACCATGAAGGTGTGATCCATTGTGCCACATTGAATTGCCGGATACTTCAACACACTGTGCATGCCGTTGGGATGGCTGAAGCATGTCATCGGGGCCAGGGCAATAGTACTCATAGTGCTAAAGCCAACTTGCAGCATGGCACCGACTGTGCTCCAGGTTTTGCTCCCTTCCCATCTCCATTTTGAGGGCAAAAGGCCGGAGAGTTTGCGGCAGATTAGCAAGTACAAGACAATGGCTGGGAAGAAGGAAGCTGAGGCGATGTAGCGCAATGGCACAATGTTCCCCGCTAGACAGCTGAATCCCAAGCTGTCAATATCAAGAAGGAACACTTGCAGAAAAGCGTAGATGCCGGCGATGCCCTCCGGAAGAGCGACTGTCATCATTCCAATGATGCCGACGCTTTGTAGAGCCGTAATTGTCATGCCGAAAGCACAAGCTGTCGTGAAAAGCACTGAGGCTTTTGCAGTGTTCTGCGAGGTCAGGGCATAATATGCTACGATGAGGCCAATGCACACCATTGCAACACCAGCAATCCAGCCCAGCATCTGTAGCGGCGAGCACTCTGTGCAGCCCTTCTCATCGTCCCACGTCTTCCCTTCTTGGCAATAGGTGCAGGCGGTGCCCTGCAGTCCACCAGCACAGCTCCCCGGCCTGCCACCCGGGCATCGTAAGTCTCCCATGCACCTGAACACTGCAAGAGGATCTTCTGCCTGGCTGTAGAAGTTCTCCAACAGCTTTGGAACAAACTGCTCACCAAGGGCGGAAGCGCCAGAGAGGAGGCTCTCCCGGCTGGCCAGCGCAGGACAGTCTAAGCCTGTCCGGTCAATGAAGCAGCTCGCAACTAGCAACGCATGCACTTAGGCTGAAAGCAAAAGAACTCGATGCAACATGATTTGAAGCATTGGCAGTTGGGCCCAGTCCTTCTCCACACTCCACGCAGCTCAAGTTGTCAATGCCGGACTCTACGTTGATGAAGCCAGCCTTGCACCCGCAATCCGCCAGGGAAACCGAACCGAAACCAAGCGTCGTGCCACCTGGACACTGACGGCACGTAGGGGAACCTCTTCGATCCTGGTAGAAGCCAATGTCGCACCGAAGGCAGCTTTGACTGCCGGAGCTGTTCTGATACTCACCCAACTGGCATGGATCGCAGGAGAGCGCAGCGCCTGAGGGCTGGCTGCTGCCAGGCTCACATGGCCTGCACTGATACGTCAGGCCTTGTTTATCATCCAGCCGCGATGAGAATCGTCCGGACTCACAGGCTCTGCATTCCAAGAAAGTTGAATCATTCCTGCTGCTCACGAATTCCATGCGATCAGTGTCATACAGGCCGAAGCCAGGAAAGCATTTTGTCTTGTCAGGCAACCTCTGCTGTGCAAGCTTGACGGATAAGCAACTAATGCCTTAAGAGCTGGACGAAGCTTCGCCCAACTATGCCAAGGAACCAAGAGGCCCAAGACTGAGGATTCGATTGAAGCCACCGACCTCGGCTGGGCATCTGGCAAAGAGCATGAAGATGTAGTGCCGTGTTGCTGCTCCTACTACTGCTACGAGTACTACTAACTACTCGTTCCGAGTAGTACTGGTGCCAACACTTCGACGACGACTGCTACCACTACTACTTCTCTTACTACTCCTACTCCTCCGCCTCCTACTCCTCCTCCTCATCCCTATCCTCCTCCTACTCCCACTCCCACTCCTCCTACTGCTCCTCCTCATCCTCGTCCTCCTACTCCCACTCCGACTATTACGACTACGACTACTACGACTACGACTACTACTACTACTACTCCTGCTGCTACTACTACTACTACGCCTGCTGCTGCTACTACTACTACTACTGCTACTACTACTACTACTACTACTACTACTACTACTGCTACTACTTCTGCTACCACTACGACTGTCATAGTGCCACCACCACTACTGACGACAACCTAGATTCGATCAAGCCTAGTCGAACACGGCTTACAGATCAAGCCAACCAAGCGACAGGCAACGTCAATGTGCGAATCACCGGTTGCTTTCTTGTCCCGCATCATGTCCATGACATCATTCATGTTGAAGCGCAAACCCCTGATAAATTCCTCAACATTCGGGGCCAACGTCGATAAGTCTTGGCTGACAAGCTTCGTGATAGCACTGGATGCAGCTGCTGTGCGCTTGTCTCCCCTCATGTAAGCGTTAAAATCGTATGGTGGAAAAGTAATTCCCACGGGGTCAAGATCCAAGAAGGTTGCATCCGGCACCCACCAGTAAAAAGTGCTCTGGACATGCAAAGGCATCTCCGCCCAATTTCTGGCCACGCCGATTGCTATCGGCATGTGAAAAGCCGTTACCTTCTGCATCATGTCATCAACACCCCACCAGCCGAGGGCGCCAGTCAGGTACGGAATGCACCGGGCAGGGTCGGCTCTGCAGGCCGGAGGCAGCCAGAAATAGCCATCTGGGCAATAAGAAACGAGATCACCGTTCGCCAGAGCCCGAAGGCCTTCAGAATCACCTGGACACAGCATCGAAGGGCCGACGAAGGTATCTAAACCGGTACAAGTAGTGTTAGCTCTTTCGGCCCCCTGCCTGTGACCCTGAGGTAATCCTCGTTCGGCTGGGGGGACATAAAGCGCGTCTCATTGCAGGGATGCATCTGGCTTCTGTCAATTGAATCCAAGGTGTCAAAGTACTTCTCATTGCGGCTCCATGACGCATTCCATCCCCGGTAATGTTCCAGAACGTTTCCATCCTGAAAGTGGGACTCAGCCAGGACACTCCTCGGGAAATAAGCGGAGATGGCGCCATCATAGCCCATGCTGCCCAAATCCAGCGGAGCCCTGGAAGGATACTTCGCCTGGATCTCGCTCCACTCCTTGGCATAATCTTCAGACCACTGCTCGACGTTGATGTGGTTGTAGGTAACACCCGACCCACAGCCGGCATCACTCAGGTTCAGAGGCCTCATACTTGGTGCTGGCAATGGGCATCAAACTGGTGGCAATCGTGCACGGAAAGCATGCTGCATGATTCGCTACCCCAATCAAGCTGAGCAGCCGCGCGCAGCCCATCAGGGCGTAGAAAGCGTTAAGTGTTCCAGGACCTGGTCCTGTTTCTATGACGTTGTAGCCCAACAGCTCCTGGTGAGGAGCGACTCTCGAAAAGTCTTGCCTACGCTCTTGGGTCCCGCACCCGAAAAACTAAGGTGGTGCTTCCGGTAAACTCCAGCTCCCAGAAGTCCTCCATGAGGATGTGAACTACACCGCTCGTCACATAAGCAGCATCCCAGTCATTGACCCAGAGACCAATGGGATAGGACTCACCATCATGTGTGACATTGCGCCTCTGGCTGAGGCTTCTAGGGTTCGGCAGGCATGCCGGTGCTCCAACCTGGAACAGGCTTAAGGAGACAAGCACGAACGCCACGGCCAACATGCCGTGGAGGGTGCTGAAAAGCCAAAATCCAGTGTCAAATGGCGTCGGGTCAGCAGGGAAAACACGCCAAGCAATCCGTATTGTCTAGAGATAGGTGTCTCCACCTGATTCGTGCTCATGCACCTTAGGGCGCTAGAAGCGACAAGATGCTTGATGATAAATCACATTGACATGGATTTGAGCCTCAATAGCTAAGCCGAGGCTCCACGCGTACAGCTGTGCTTACCCAACCAGCCGTGCGATATACACAGGAACATATCGGATCACATCGGCGATGCCGTCATGTTATGCCGAAACGTCCTGCACAAAACCTATCTGAGTTGCCAGCTTGCGCCACAGGTCCAATGGGAACTCAAAGAAGCTTTCTCTACGGACGCCACGTCCTTTGCACGAGCGTGGAGGAAGCAAGCGTTCGCGCCAAGAGTGGATGACCCTTCACACGGCCTCCATGTCCCCCACAATCTGACTTTTCTGACTTCTTCTCGTTCTCCAGAACTCGACCTGTAGAGCGGCAGGGGCTGGTCTCAACCCTGCTCCCTGCTCGGTACCCCAAACGACCCTGCACTCTGATGGGCAGCCTGAGTTCCCAAGAAGAAGACGGCCACGCGACCAGGCGACCAGGTGGAGACGGGATCAGCACAGAGCGGCACGTCCTGTCAGGACGAAGAATTCACCTCTCAAGTCGAACACTTCGCTGTGAGATCCTGCGTCGATCTCAGGTCTTGGAGCGATTAATCTGAGCCTGACAGGTTTGCACAGGCCATGTTATTTGTCCACCGCGCAGAGTGTCTCTCGTGTGCCTCAAAGCACTCCATGTAGTGCGCCAGGCCATCCCGTACCGATGCCACTTCCTGCTGGTCCTGTCGAGAGTTTCGCTATGGAAACTTTCCGGAAAGTTGGGAAAGTTCGAGAATGCGCTTGAGAGCACAACTGCAGCGACACGTGGCAGCAAGTTTTTTTTAAGGGCAGCAAGTTTTGTGTTCTTTCGATTGTGCATCATACCCCGCAATCCCTGACCCGTTCTGCGTGGCCAAAACAAAGCCTGCAACACGTGCTGTCATGATATACTCGCTGTTCAAGCATTGCTCCAAGCTACGCGCCAATTTTGCATGCGGTCCTCTCCAAGCTCACGCAACAAAGTAACGAAAGCGGCTGCAGTTTGCACACGATCGTCAGTGCCGCCACTGTATTTCCTGCAAGTTACAAGAGTGGAAAGGCTCGCCGTGGCCATGGTCTTCCGGTGTCTTCGGTCCTCGTTCCACCAAGTTCGCTGCGGGATGCTGTGGTCACCTTCTGAAAATTGCCAATACAGCCATGCAAGGCATTGGAACACGAGAGCCGACAGGGCCGGGCTGCACCGTTTTTTGCGACTGGCAGAGAGCTTCTTGCTCTTGTAGTTTTCACAGGAAGCCACTAATCTTGGTATCCTTGGCTGGGATTAAGCGTGTGAATTGATTGATTCCCTGCAGCTCTATAATCCTTATCCCAGCGACTGTTGGTTGGCGCAGACATACCCGTACCTCAGAACAGGAATTCCCAAAAGCCGAAGAAGCTGACATGGAGGCTCGCTTTGCTGGCCCGACTGTATCCAACCACCTAATGACATCAGAGGCACACGATTCGCTCAAGGTCCTCGTCGCTCAGCTGGTTGACGATTTTCGTCTCCCGAAGCCTCGTGAAGAACTATGTGTCTTCCCTGCCTGTGCGTAGTGCGACCGCTTAAAGCCCCAGCTTGCAGCGACGCTGTAGTCTGAGTTTTGAAGCATGCTGACCCAGGCAAGGCGGAAACGATCCAAGGGGCTCGAGATCTGCCGTGGGCACCCAGGACTTACCGGTGTTGCCTCAGCAACGCGACACAGGAAACACCCAGCAAGGGTAGCGGTAGCGAGCCTTTGCATGAGGACCCTACACTCGCCTTGCAGAGACTCTGCGACAGCATGACAACGTCCTCCTCCCTGAAATGCTTATCTTAACTCGCAGGATAAGATGCTGCGTATGCTCACTTTCTAGAGGAGGCTTGGTTCAGTGCCCTGTTGTTTCTGGAAATTCTCGATTGACCGAAGGCTGGGCTTATCTTGATGTTCAATGACTGGGCAGACTCTTGCCGACGGGATACGCCAAATCAATCTCCTCAAACCGACGCTCGCACAGGCTTGCAGCAACATCACAACAGACAGACCCAGTACGCTTTGTGATTTCTTTTCGATTGAGCGGCGGATGGTCGCCAAACCAATGACCAAGACTGCCCGCATACCTGGGATGAAAGCCCATGTCGCTTCGCAACACGAGTACTCCAACAATGTCCCTAGAAGAGTCAAACGTGAACTCAACTCCCTTCCGGATACTGCAACTTGAGAACGACGACCTTCAGCCGTAACCCTTTGCAAATAAACTTCTTCGTACCTCAAAGCCAGAGCAGAAATTCGAATGGCTTCACATGTGGCACTTCGGCAACGATCCGCTCGAGGGGGAGATCTCCAGAAATATGAAGCGTCACTGACAGGATGTCATGTGGTGAAGCAGACGTCGTGCCACGCAGTTGTTGCATCATTTGGGCTATGCTGGAATTGGCCATGGGCTAGCACCGCAGATGCTACCACAGAAGTTCCCAGAGCCGTGCACCTATGTTTCCATAGAGCCGAGTGGCTGTGACATGCTGCGACGCAGAGAGGATGTTTCGTCACATGTCCGTCCGTTTCTGTATGTGTGCGGCATGGCCCACAATGCATTGGCTTAACGCTGCGGCATAAATAATGTTGCTGCAAGCGGTTTCGCAGCCGGGAGTGGGCTTAGGACCACTCTGCTTTCGGATCTACCTAGGACGCAGATGTCGCGAACGAGTTCTCTGATGAACGCGTTGTCGACAAAGAGGTGTCGTCGCTCTCGGTGCGATTTCCCCGTATGTTTCAGCTGAGGGATACTTGGTGGAAGCGCGTCTTTGGAACAAGTTTTGGCAAGCGAATGAATGGGAACTCATGTTCCAGCTACCGCTACGTACCTTTTCGCCACAAAGCTGAGTGAGGAAATGGGTACGAAACACGATTTTTGACTTGGACCAACGCCGGATTTCGCAGCCGTGGCAATTCCCAGACTCACACACGCACACATGCGCACACACACACACACACGCACATATATATATATATATATATATACACAGTGTATATATATATGTATGCACACACACACACATATTCACACACACACACACACGCGCACGCATACATGTCTTGCTCTTTGATTGCTTCCTAGGAACAGAACTGACTCAAGGGAGCCACCCGTGCCAGCCGGTGCATCTGCCATGAGCATCTGCGCAAGCACTTCCGTCCAGCTCATTCCATAAACACCTGGCCAGGTACAGCAAAGACGGTAGCAGTAAGCAGTAGTAGTCGTAGTAGTCGTAGTAGTCGTAGTAGTCGTAGTAGTCGTAGTAGTCGTAGTAGTCGTAGTAGTCGTAGATCAGCATCATCAGCATCATCAGCATCATCAGCATCATCAGCTAGTAGTCGTAGTAGTCGTAGTAGTCGTAGTAGTCGTAGTAGTCGTAGTAGTCGTAGTAGTCGTAGTATTGCAGTGGCCGTAGTAGTCGTAGTAGTAGTAGTAGTAGTAGTAGCAGCAGTGGCAGCAGCAGCAGCAGCAGTCGCAGTAGCAGAAACAGTGGTAGGTCGTGGGGGCAGCCGTAATGGCAGTGGGAATTGGCGGCGGTGATAGTAGCAGTGCCCGTAGCAGAAGCAGTGGCAGCAGATGAAACCGTAGCAGTGGCAGTGGCTGTAACAGTAGCAATAGCAGCAGCAGTAGCAGTAGCAGTAGCAGTAGCAGTAGCAGTCCCAGTAGCAGTAGCAGCAGCAGAGCAGCAGCAGCAGCAGCAGCAGGAGCAGGAGCAGGAGCAGGAGCAGGAGCAGGAGCAGGAGCAGGAGGAGCAGCAGCAGCAGCAGGAGCAGCAGCAGCAGCAGCAGTCGCAGTCGCAGTCGCAGTCGCAGTCGCAGCGGCGGTCAGTCGCCGCGGCCGCGGCAAGGGCAGAGGCAGTTGCGGTGGCAGCGGCAGTGGCAGCGGCACGCAGTGGCAGTGGCAGCAGACGCAGTAGCAGCAGCAGTAGTAGCCGGAGCAGCAGTGGCAGTAGCAGTCGAGGTAGCAGCAAGTCGCAGTCGCAGTAGCTGCAGCAGCAACCGCATCAGCCGGATCCCGCAGAATCATAATCAGTTTTGTTTGGACATTCAGCCCTGACCATGCAACTTAAAGCTCTGTCCTGAGAGCAGGCGGCACGCCTGAAATTTGGCACTACGGAGTTGAAACTCGTCTAGGACCTAGGACTTCTACCATTAGATGAAGCGTGGGTTTGTACGCAGCTAGAACAGGTTCGGCCTGCAGTCATTGCTTGCACATCGATAGCACAAGAACCCGCCGGAGCGATATCTACCAGGTTAAGGTCGGACCAAGTCGCCCTGGACCCGATAGAACCTATATCTTTACTACTGTTATGGCCGAGGCTTTCAACTTGGTGAGTCATGTCATATGCCTTGCAAAATTCCAAGTACTGTTCTCCTTAGCACACTGAAAAACAGGCAACATGTCGCTGAACCGTGCTCATTTGCACGCACGCACTACAGGCCTTCAATCTTGAAGCTGCCCGTCCACCAGATCTCGGCCTCTGCAGAGATTGGCGTTTGTGGACATCGCAGTCTTTGCAGACGCTGCCGAGACGCGATGATGCTTTGCTCATCGTCCATAACCTTCTCTTTCAGATAGCGCTCAATGGCCCATTGAAACCAGAGCGCATAGAGCAGTACACCTTCTCGACCACCTGCATCGCGAGAAATGCAGGGTGCGAGCTGTGAAACTTCGACTTGACCGGAAGCAAACCATGGGCCTAACAACACTGAAGAGTCATAGGTTGTCCCATGCTCCAACCGCTTCAACTTGTCGCGGAAATCGAATATTATCCACATCCGCCGACCAACCTGAGCAACGGAACAGAACGCGTTGGGTGTGTCGGGGCTTCACATCTTGGCTCTGCACGCAGAGGCTCCACGGCGAGCAGCTCGGAAGGACAATTGGTCTGGACCCCCCTGAGCAAGAGCACAGCAGAGAGAAGTCCAGCTTCAACAGCGGGAAGGACATTGAGAAGTGGACACAGGAGTCTGTGTTATGTGTCTGAGTCCGAGCAGTCAGCACGATTGAGCTCACTGGATCGCTCTTCATACCAGCGCCGCTGTACGATGAAGCAAGGGCACTCCTCTGAAGCTCGATTGACCAAGGCACCTGGAAAGCCGTAGTCAATCTTGCTCTCCCTGAAGTCAACACGTCTCGACAACGGCCGATATAATGATGCTGCAGACATGCAGGGACCGCGCCTGGCGGCACCGGCGTCGACCCAAGCAAAACGCTGGGAGCGGAAGGGGTTCCAGTGAGCCGCGCAAGCCAAAAGCTCGGGCTTCGAGTTCACGACCTGCAGACGAACGCACAAAAAGCTACGAACTTCGTAACTTTGTTGATATCTCTAGGTCTCTAAGTGCATGGCCAGCGTGTACTTTGGCTGGATCCTCCGCTCCGTGAAACTCTTTGGGCTTGTTTTGCGGCGGGGGCGGTTGCAGGAACCCGGGGTCCCGGCACCTCTGGGCGCAGATCTTCTGGAAGCTTTCGCCGGTTCTCCGCATGCGCCTGGACATGCGCGTGTCAGCTTCTACCAAAACGAACACTAGTGTTCGAAGCTGAAGGAGTTGCCTTCTCGTAGCCATCTTCCCAACGCATTTGAGGCAAAGCCTCCTGAGGGACCTCTGCACAGAGCAGGCAGCTCAAAGTGTAACGGCATGCTGCTGGTATGATTTCATGTCTCTTGGCTTCGCCTCCACAAGGCAGCTTAGATGTTTCAGGCCGTGGGCTTGTCGCACAGATGCCTTGGGGAACAGTTGCAGCCTGATGCTTTCCCAATCAAGGACGCCCTTTGCCAGCAGGCCACAGCATATCTGAGGGTCTCTTCTTCTGCGAAGACGATCAGGGCTTGAGGCTTCTGCAGCAGGTGGCTCATCCAATCGAAATACTTCTTGAACCTAAGTTGATAGAAGCTGCAAAGCTGGACGGACGACTTTCCCGCTCTGGGTCTGCTGCGAATGCCCTTCTCCCTCCTGCAGACCGTTCTCTGGAGTTTCACGATCGGGTGCGAAAGGGTGCAGCTTTGGGCCAGGGTTTAATGCGCAGGTCTTGCAGTGTTCCTTGGAAAGTCGTGGGACACGACTGCATGACCGGCACAGGCTGCAATTTGGCCAGGCAGCTCCACATGCTAAAAGGTACAAGACTTCGACGTAACGCTTCAAGTTGGAATATGATGCAGCAAACACTGCAAAGCATAGAACCGCCCGGTGTCTGGCAGAATCAACGCTTCAACACTGTAGCATGTTCTTTCATAACTCTTTCTGGACAATCGCGAAACCGCAAGATATGGCTGTGCCGTCTTTCGGCTAGGCGCCGCCAGGCAGCAACCCGTAAGCTACTACACGCTTGTAGTGGCTTGTCGGTAAACTTAAAAATCGCTTCTGGGAGGCCTCGGTTCACGAGTTCAAGTTCAGCTGGAGCTAGTAGCTTTGCGGATGCACACGCGTAACTCGAAAATCGCCTTGCGCTTCGCCCTTGCGCGCTCTTGCGCGCACACGGTCTTAAACACATTCTCACCTTGAAGTCCTGATAAACCTTCTTACACTACTGCATCGCCCTTGCGCCGCCCTTGCGCACGCTTGCGCCGTGCTGGTTTTGTAGCAGGTCCTAAACCTGCATAAAAATATTACAGTGCGCTGATAGTCTACGGCCAAACATCTTCTACTTCGGTGGCTTGGTGTGCTCTTCCTTCAAGAACTCCCGGCCGGACCCGATTTTTGGGAAATTCTTGGAAAATCTCGCTTTCAATTCGCAGGGTGCAGGTACACTGTGCGTAGACTGCAAACAGCCACACATGAAATGACGTATTGCGCAAGCTTTCCATTTGCTGTTTGGATAGACTACAAACCCAGCAGCGCTCCTGGTATCGATCATGTGATGGCCATTCCTCTCTGTGCAGGTTCCATAGGCCAGTCACCAGCGTAGTGTTCGAAAGCTTGCGCCTCGAGGTGAGAAGCAGAGAAGCAGAGCTTGCGTAACATCCGTCTCCAAGCTGCATCAGCCGGTTCTTACAATGAACTGCTACACCACTAGAGTGCCATGACGAGTCATTGATTTCACGCGTGCGCCTGGGACACCTGCTGCGAGAAATCTGTTGGATCCTGCATGCAAGGTGAAATAGCACGGATTCTCGGCCCCTTTTGTACACAACAGAGAATCAGCCCATTCGACGAAGCACCTGCTGCGCAATGCTTGACCACACGGGCTCTGGCAGCAACGGTCTCTGGTGTGCGGAGCCATCTCTCCTACAAGTACCGAAGGACAGCACGAGACTACACGCGCACTCTCTGCAAGCTCGCCTGGAAAACAGCCCGCTAGTGGTGATTGGCCACAGCATAGCTCGTGCGTGTAGCCATCCTCGGTTTAGAAGATCGATGCAGGCAATGCTAGCGCCAAAGACCAGAGGTTCGCTTCTTGCCTTGCCGCTCGCCAAGCATCTGTCCAGCAACTTGGGTTCTCGTCCAACTTCCAGCTGCTGGCAGCCAGTGCAGCCAGCAGAAGAGCCGCGAAGCGAGCCATGGCTTGGCATCATGAGCTCGACTGGACTGTCTCTGCCTCGCTGTGATGTAACGTTGGACATGCCGAAGGATGGTGGAATCCCTGAGCTCATCCCGTCGAAACAAGAAGAGAGTACCCCTCCATCACCATCCAGCAGCATATGCATAAGTGCACTGGATCTTGGCACACCTGCGCGATTGGTACTCGCTAGTCTTCGTTTGATTCCAATGTCGTCTAGAGTTTAGAGTCTAGAGTGCGTCGTGTCTGTAACATCAAGCCAGGGCATGATTCACGGACTACCAGTTGTGCACAAAATCGAGCAGGAGGCACTTAGGCACGAACAATGCATCGACGAATTCTTGGACCTGAGCACATGGTCTGTAGAGCTGGGCTCCATAACAGCCGCGTCTTCTTGCAATGTGCCGAGACTTCGCACGCACTTTGTCGAGCAAAGATCTCAGCCTTCACGGAGCCTCTTTGTGCTCTCGATGGGGTTTGGGGTTCTACGATGGGATTTGATGCGGCTTTGTACAGGGTGACCTCGGCTTGAGTCGTCACATTCCGCCTAGGGACTGCCCGATCGGCGAAGCGCGGCTTGCCTGGACCAGGCAAGGCTGATGATGTTGCTTCGTTGCTTCTGTGAGACTGAAAATCGAATCGTTCAAGAACTCCCGGGCCTTCAGCACCTCTTCGCGCTCCTGGGCTTGAGACTCCAGCTTCTCTAACTCCTCTTGCAGGGTCTGTGCCGCTTCGGAGGCATCCGGGCGACCTCGGGCCGGTGGGCTTTGGGGGACTGGTGCTGCCGTGCTATGCCGTGCTATGCCGTGCTGCCCCATGAGCGGTCCGGGCTTAGGCTTGCGGCTCTCCACCTGCCCACATATGCGCTGGAGCTCCGCGTCGATAACCTTGCCACGTGTAGCCGAGACTCTGAGACTCAGAGCTTTCCAGAGTTAAGGGAAGTGTGGGGCTCCCGCTGCCAGCACGGCGTGCTCAAGCGCGCAAGTCTCTGCCGTCGCTGGCAGACCTGTGGAAGCAGAAACCAAAGGCATCTACAGCTCAAAGCTCAAGACTTGCAGATCTCGAGAGCCCGCCACAACCCGAAGCTGCACAAAAGCTCAACTTGTGCGGGATCTTCGAAGGGGGCAATTCCGCCTGATAGGGCCGCAGAGATGTCCTTGAAGCGATCAGCAACGGGCATCTCTGCTTGCCTGTGCTCGCTTGCTGATCTTTTCTGGGCTCGCAACAGGAAGTAGGTTCTCCTAGCTGTGCTTCGTGCTTGTGGCTTGCTGTCAGGAGACTCTGAAATCTTTGACTTGTTCGTGTGGGTCCATTTACGAACTTTCTCGTTTGGGGGCGTGAGCCCGGAAGAAAGCCTCGCGCGCAGACATCCTACCACCTAGGCTACCTCAGCTGGACCAACTGAAACTCCTGGCAATGTCCAGGTCTATGTCTACAGGTACCATGTGTGCTCCTACTGCAAGTTTCACCGCAGACCGCAGCACGACAGCTTTCGGGGCTTCTACACGAGACATTGGACTAATGGCGGCTCATCAGATCGCTCATTGTCGTGTGCGAAGGAGGAATCAGACGTGATGGCACGCAGACGAGTTGCTCCCAGCGTTGCAGCGTGTCACTAGGACCCTGAGGCTCCACAGCGGGAGCTGGCAGCGGCAGCGCCTCGGAAGAGAGCGTCTTGAGGTACAGCACGGCCGACGGCCACTGCCGACGGCCAGGAGCTCTTCCGTCACCTCGAGCCTCGAGGCATCGCTGCACAAGACCCTGGGCCGCTTCGCCCAGCTGCGCCAGACAGCGAGCGCCCGCCGACTGCAGCGCAGGGGCACGCACACGGGCACGCACGGGGTCAAAATGCGCACTCTCCTACTCTTGCCCTGCACCAGCCTCCAGCAGCCTTTCCTCAGCGAAAAAAGCTGCAGGACCCATCAGAATCCCCCATTTTGTTGCTCGGTGGGAAGCTGCACTTCAGCCCAGGCTCGGCGAAGCCTGCGGCATGAAAACACAGAGACTTCAGCCCATGAGAAGCTCGGTAGTTCTCTATACCGATGCCGCATGGCCCCCGAGCACCTTGTTCCACATCGCTCCGCCGCTGCACGAGCTGCAGGCGGTGCTCGTGCCAGGAGCTCAGGTGCCTGAGCATCACAACACCGGCCGTCACGGAAGACTCACTCTACACAACCTCTCCGTCTCGCCGTCTGACTCCACGCAAATGAAGCTGCAAAAGGGGCTTACACAAGCCAAGGCAATCGGCGAATCCGGTTTTCATCCGAGAGTCTCTAAGCGATTCAGCGAATGGTCCGCGACCTCCGCGGCAGCAATGCCCTGGAGGGACCTTTCAAGAACGACTGCATTTTTAGGTCCTGCAGTCAACGCAGCCCTGGCACAGTGCCTTACGTCTAAGATCGTCGCTTGTTGATCCCCGTCTTCAAGGTGAAGAACACTTCCGCCACTGCGGTGGCTCCGTTCTCTGTCTGACCTCGCTTTCTCAAAAGGCCGAGCACACCGCAAACACTTCAAGGAAGACCTCGCCCTGAGGCCGGCGCCGCGGCTTCCTCCGTACTCCTCACAAAAAGGAGCGTTGAAGCTCCCCGGATGTGCCGGGGCCGGGCTCCCCGTGCCCCCCCAAAGCTCCTGCAGCAGCTTCTTCAAGGCAGCCAGCTTGCGTTGGTGCCAAAGCTGTGCCTCAGACTCGAGGTCCTGGCATGGGCGCAGCGAGATCGAGAGACGCCCTGGAATGTATGCGTGCATGCATACGTACGTTCTTGTATATATATATATGTACACATAGCTCATATTAAATATATATATATATATATAAGCCGTATAAACATCATGACTGGCCTTCAACAAGTCCAGCTTCGTGGTGAGATTCCAGGCTTCGAGTCTGCCTTTGACCAGGTGCTTTCTGGCTGAAAAACACTTCTCCACATACTGTGATACCAGACAATGCAGTGTTGGTTTGTGCCTTGATGCCTGCTCATCTGATTTTTCTGACCCAGCAATGATGGCAGCCGTTTGTACCGCAGCCACGCTCTTCCGAACTGCTAACTTTCATTGAATATTCAACCTCCCAGCAGCAACATCACCTGGGCACTGAAGCGAATCCAAAACAGCTTCACTTGCAGAGACATTTGCTTGGTTCATGCTCTGTTCTGATGCCCGCATAACATAGAACTGCAATCTCGTACGAGCTACCATGACAAAACCAACGCAATGATTCCTGAAGGGGACCTTCATCGGGGCCAGAGTAAGATGCCTACATTGCAAATCTATGTCCCGCCTTAAACCCTAGTGTCGCCAATATTGAGTGTAGCGCATATGAGGAAGCTCACCTGGCCTTTTAACTTTTGCACTACTGCACTAATGGATGCTACTCTGGGCCTCATAACCAAGCTAAACTATACTATGGGGCACTGCAGGGCGTGTTGCAAGGAGCCAGTCTGTCGGCACCAACTAGACTGGATCCACGGACGGCAATCCTGCACCGATTGCATACAAGTCACTCTCTGCCATCCAACTCTCTTGGGATCCACTTTTTGCCTGTATCCCCGGTTCTGGCGACTTGGAGTCACACCACAGTAAAGCAAACACGTGCAGACCAGGCCTGGGAATAACACTGCTGAAAGCGTGCTTTTATCGCATCCTGAGCAGGGACACTGGTCTTGTGCTTCCGATTGCTGTCCCCAAATTGCTGGCCCCTGTTCACAGGTCACGTGTCTCTCTGCTCTTTGCAAGTGCGAATTCCCCAAGACGCGATCTCAGAACTTAGAAAGCCAAGCATCGATCCTTCCTTGGCCCCAATCGAGCACCTGCCTGCGCAAGTGTTGACCTGGTCTTCGAGACGTGAGAAACTGCCTGTGGCATCGCTAGGCTTCGACACGCACGACGGACTTCAACCCTTGCTGTTGCTTCGGTACAGAGGATGTTCTCTGTTTCCGGACCAGCGCATCACATCAAGTGCAGCTTGGTGGCGAAGTTTATCCTGATGGATGGGTCGGAGTCCGAGTCTCTACACTTCCAACGTCACCCAGTCAAAACCATTCAGCAGCTTTCCAAGGAGGTGTGTGCAACAACAGTCATGATGCACGTCACATGCCTCCTTCATGCTGTCTTCCAGCGACGCATGCCTTCCCAGCACCAGGCCACACCACAGCGAACCGCTGCTTCACTGCCATAGTACTGCTATCAAGACAGCAGGGTACCTTTTGGCCACGCAGCCTCGTCACCGCCATGTCACTGTTAAACAGTCAGAATCGGCCAGGCAGGCCAGGGATACAAAAGCGAATACTGTTGCGCAACACGGCTGTCGAAATAACAGATCCATGCCCGCCTTTGCAAGCGCACTTCTCGTGTGTCACTGTTTCACGGCACAGCCTGGTAACATCAAGCTTTTCAGGTGAATATCTAGAAGGAAATTGGCTTGGCGAGAAGGTTCGACGAAAGCAGGCACAGCATGTTCTGCATGGCCTGGGTATCAACCGGGCACTACACGAAAGAACACGCCCCGGATATTGCTAACAAGGTGTGATGACGCAAGCTACTGGTCAGGCAAAGTAACTCCTCTTGCCGGCTCTCTCATGCGGCAAAACATCGGATCTTGTCAGAGTCTTCCAACTCATGGAGTTGATTGCTCCGGAACACTGGAGATTCAGACAGTTTCGGAAGTATCCGCCAAGGAGGACTTTTCCGCCCCGTAAGCCTTGAGCCTTCACCATCCCCCACCTCAGAATACCTCATGTCACTCCTGTGCCAAAGCGCGAAACTATCTGGGAACCTTTGGCCGGGATGGGCAGTCCGGTGAGCTGTGGAAGCCGCAACGACTCGAGCTTCGCTAGGGATTTCAGCCTACGAAACTTTTTGGGGCTACTACCAGTAGCTTGCATGCACGGCGACTCTGCACTCCACAACCCAAAAAGAACTGCTTGGCATCACCAAGCGTAAATCGGCTGCCTTTACCCAAGGCGGAAGGTCTCCAAGAGGAAAGCTAGAATAGCTCTCCAGCTAAATGACAGAGAACTCACTAAAGCTGCCGGAACCGTTGGTCTGGATCTTTCTGTCATTTCAGTCTTGGTCCCTCCAAAGGACAGACTGCAAAAAGACCGGTCAAAGCTGGATGACGACTCGCAGAGTGTCGCGAACCTCTAGCTGCAGCCGCTGCTTCTCCAGTTGGTGTCGCACTGTGCCACGGACCTCCCCACTACCTGGCCTGAGATCCAGAATCGGCGAAACCTCCATCCTGGCTACTTCGATGTTCACTTGGAATTTCATGGGGTCTTGCTCCACTGCCAGGAGGAACTTCTGCAATCGGTCAAAGTGAGCCTCCGCCTCGAGTTGAGGCCGAGGCCGCCCCCTTTCCCGAGCCCCGAACATGCGAAGTCGCACGGCCGCGCGGCCACGGCCGTAGCCGCTGCTGGGCTTCGGCCGGTCCTACCGCGGCTCCCGCGGTCTTGAGCACTCTGTCCGTGCTGCGGCAGAGTGCGCAAGATCTTCGAAAGAACAAGCCGTCACACTGCGGCTGAGAGATCTGTAATTTCAGGGCCTCGGAGTTGTGCTGCCCTCGGAGTCGTCAGAGGCCTCCTTTACAGACAGCATATTTCCTACCTCACCGCGGACGCTCCGACTGCCTTGAGCTCTTCTGAGCGAGGATCAGGTCCCGGGTGCAGAGCTTTCCAGAACGCCTCGGATCATTGGCGGCTCAATCGATGCGTTGCCAAACAGCAGCACTTTCGGGTCCATTCGGGGCCCAATCGATGCTCTGACTCGTAGACTCGTATTGCCTTGTATCAGGTGCAGCCATGTCACCTTGGGAACTTGCGTGGCAGCGGCAGGACCTGCACAGCCAACTTCGATGCCATGGTCCTCAAACCGATGTTCCATATCGAAGAATTGCAACACATGCTGCAAATTTCCTCGGACTCTTCGTTGAGGTCGAATCGGGGGGCCTCGATTCACAGCGTCGAGTTCGTGGAAGGCCCCTTGGCGCTGGTCCACGGACTTCCGCAACACATCCACCACATCCCTGAAAGACAAAGCTTCAAGCTTCTGGTCTTGGTCGGAGGAGTGAGTGGGCATCAGGATCCTTATCCAGCATTTGACTTAAGAGGGCGCGGGCTACAAAATCGCCATCAAACACCATCGCACCATCGCCTAATGAGGGGTCGAGTTGCAGAAGTGCCATCAACCGGCATAAGAAATGGTGCGATCAAGCACCGTCGCCTAATGAGGGTTTGGGGCTTTGATTTGCAGCGCGTCTTTCGCCCGAAATCAACGGCAGCCTGGCTTGATCCGAAACTGCCCCGCACGTACCTTGAACCCGAAAACCCCGTCTTACAGCCTGGCTTCTTGGCTTTCGCGCCTCAGACGCAGGGCCTGGGCCTCCAGCGCTTCGCGGCGCTTCTCGAAGCCCTGCTCCGCGGCCTCGCAAAGTATCGAAGGCTTCCGAGGCCTTTTGCCTTTAAAGGCCCAAATGTTTTGGACACGGCGGATCGCTGAGAGAGTTTGAGCTCAGCGACAGCGGGATCAACATCTGGCAACGGACGTAGCAACATCAAAACGCCCTTGGACTTTTGTCCCTTCGTCACCCACCATCTTGGTGGGCAGGAATCTCGGACCGAATCAACAGATCTTGCCCTTGAGCCACGAACGTCAGAAGTCAGGATGTTTCCAAGATCGCTGGCTTGTTTAGCCATGTTTGGCCATGCCACAGAACGTGAAACCGAAGGTGGTGCTTTTTCTCCTTCATCATTCACCATCAACGTCAGAATGAACAAGTGCCACGCTGTTGATGCCACTTGATACTAAAACATACTAAACTACTAAAACTGCGAGCAAGCAAACGCACATATTCGTAGATATGCGTTATGCTGCGTTGGGGTTGAGCCTTGCTTCTGAGGACGCCCCAACCAAAATTTGCCCACATGAAGGGCCACGTCCATCAGGCCACAGCTAACGGCAGCCCTGGTAGCAGTTGCCACGTGTGACGGTGCACTTGCCCTCGCACTGCATGATCTGGCCCTTCAGTGCTTCCTCCTCTTCGGCCGTGTAGTACGGTCCGCCGCCAGGTGGAATGTGGCACCAGCGGTTGCAACTGCCGAAGGTGGAATCGCACGTTGCATGGCATGCTGCAGGTGGACGGCGGGGTTGTCTCGTTCCGCTGGGCACGCTGACGCGGCAGGAGACTGCACAGGGATCCTGGTTGATGCAATCATCGTTGGCAATCCAGGAGCAGTCGCAGCCATTTGCAGAGCGCTGTGTCTTGGTTGATTTGGTTGCACCACAGCTCTGATAGCAGTTGCCACGAGTCACGGTGCACTTGCCCTCGCACTGCATGATCTGGCCCTTCAGTGCTTCCTCCTCTTCGGCCGTGTAGTACGGTCCGCCGCCAGGTGGAATGTGGCACCAGCGGTTGCAACTGCCGAAGCTGGAATCGCACGTTGCATGGCATGCTGCACCACCTGCCGCCCCAACAGAGCAAGGCGACCCGTGCGACTGGCGGCAGGAGACTGCACAGGGATCCTGGTTGATGCAATCATCGTTGGCANGCACCACCTGCCGCCCCAACAGAGCAAGGCGACCCGTGCGACTGGCGGCAGGAGACTGCACAGGGATCCTGGTTGATGCAATCATCGTTGGCAATCCAGGAGCAGTCGCAGCCGTTTGCAGAGCGCTGTGTCATAGTCGCGTTGCTCGTGTTCGTCAAGCCTCGGAGGCCGGGTGCTGCGGCAGTCAGAGCTGCTAGCGTCACCGCATTGAAACACAAGCGTGAGAACATGGCTCTTCGAGTGGGTTGGCGGGCAGGAATCTCCGAACGAATCAACAGATCTTGCCCTTGAGCCAGGAACCCATCGTGGCATGAGCCAATCGTTCATATCCNACACAAGCGTGAGAACATGGCTCTTCGAGTGGGTTGGCGGGCAGGAATCTCCGAACGAATCAACAGATCTTGCCCTTGAGCCAGGAACCCATCGTGGCATGAGCCAATCGTTCATATCCTCCAGACTGTCCGGATCTAGAGGCTTAGGCTACCAGAGGACAGTTTTGTGCCTGCACCAGAGTGCATCCAAGGGCTTGCTGATTTAGTTGTTCACTGTGCGACAACTACGGTGAACGACCTATTCTATGGTCACTGTCGTCTGCGAAGAAACTAACGCAAATTGGGGGTCGAGCCTTTCAAACAGCTTTACGGTAAGCTTTCAAGGACCCCTCCAACAAAATTTGCCCACATGAAGGCCAGCTCCATAAATCCACAGCTAACGGCAGCTCTGGTAGCAGTTGCCACGAGTCACGGTGCATTTGCCCTCGNCGGTAAGCTTTCAAGGACCCCTCCAACAAAATTTGCCCACATGAAGGCCAGCTCCATAAATCCACAGCTAACGGCAGCTCTGGTAGCAGTTGCCACGAGTCACGGTGCATTTGCCCTCGCACTGCATGATCTGGCCCTTCAGTGCTTCCTCCTCTTCGGCCGTGTAGTACGGTCCGCCACCAGGTGGAATGTGGCACCAGCGGTTGCAACTGCCGAAGGTGGAATCGCACGTTGCATGGCATGCTGCACCACCTGCCGCCCCAACAGAGCAAGGCGACCCGTGCGACTGGCGGCAGGA